>JAIUZE010012242.1:17179-36453 GCA_022085475.1 Heliosperma pusillum | reverse complement strand
TCCCCTTCTCATGACCAAAAGTACACAAGAATCTCTACTAGGCGACCCCCTAAGCAGAGTTGGCTAGTACTTAAGCTTGCTCCATTCCCAAAGTGGAACTATTAGGCAGCCATGCCCCGACTTGGAGATAAACCCCCCAGGCCGTGACACAAAAGCTATTAACCATGAACTATATACTCGTTAAAGATAGTACGGCCTATCGATGACATGGTCCAAGATACTCATTTAGAATTAGAATGGTCAAGACGCCATATACTCATAATTCTCTATGGGTACTTAGTCAACACGACATATATCATACAATCAAACAGTCACGGGAAAAACTTCCTATCATGTTACTAATTGCATATAAATCATATTCAAATATCATATCGCCTCATATCTACTAAGGCTAATTCAATAATTAAATAAACCCTTACTTGAAGACAAATCCCCGACCCGAGTCCCGCGACGGGTCATCAGTCAAAACGGGGCTGACTAGATCTTAGTTTGACCAAACCCGTTTGGTCAAACCGGCTAGAAACAGAGTCTTTACCATATAGACTTGAACATAAAAATCATCATATTCCTTACATGTTATTTTATTAAAACTTCTAACATGTGAATTATTAAAATCATACGAAAACCCGCTTGACTTAAAGGATATAAAATTAAACTACAATCACGTATTATAATTTCTAACATGTGAGAATTTATAATATTATGAAAAATACTTTTAATTAAATAATTTACTTATTAAAATTTCCCACTTGCTAAATATTACAAAACACGATAAATTAACAATAAACTCAAAAACCGTCACAAGTCCAAAGAGGGACCCACGGGCTGATTTTGGGCCGAGACCAAACCGGACCTGGACTGGGCCCACGGGCCTGGTTTGGGCTATTTTGATTAAAAATTCTAAAACCGTTTCTTAATATTTTCCCGCATGCTTAACATATTTAAAACCCGTAAAAACAACAACAAAACAATCAAACATCGACACAAACCCAAAGACCAAATCCCGGACCAACCCAGACCTGGCTGGACCGGCCTGAACCGGGCTGAACCAGGCCTGAACCGGCCGGTTCTCAGCCTCCACCCGTGACCACCTTACACGGCCAAAACAACCCCCACTCCAAATAAATTCTAACATGATTTTTATTAACAACATCCATTTTTAAACATCCAATTCAACCATCATTCATACAAAAATCATGGTTATAAATAAATCATCCAAATATGTCAAGAACACTAAACATGTTAAAAATTCCATACAAACATAATAATCATAACTACTTATCATGTTACTACCAAAACCATAAATAACAATAACATGAACAAAACAAAAGATACAAAGGTATGTAACATTAATTCGTCGAGTAACTCGGAATCGTTACCTTAGCTAGCAAAATCAAGTAGCACCAAAAATAAGAAGTAAAGAAAAACCCGCCTACTAATCTTCTCCTAAAATATACGAGTCACCAAACTCGTCTTCAAAATCTTCCCCTATAAGAAATGACAAGAATAAAATTATTAGAATTAAAACTTGATTTTCCATAATTAAAGTGTTGAAAACGATTTTGTCGGATTTGAAAATAAACCGTACTTGAAGATGGAGAGCGAAGAGGAGATTCTAGAAATATAAGTTAGGACGGATTTGAATAAGAAATGAAGGTTTTGTGACGATTTTGCTCAAGAACGATGAAGAACGATGAAGAACGATTTTGATTATATTAAAGAAAGTATTAATTAGATATTAAGTTGATTTATTGTAAAATGAAAAGATAAGTAGTGAATAAGAGTGGAGTGGGTGCCCGTGTACATATAGAGGAAATATGGAGTCGGGTTTTGAAATTGTTGTTACGGAATTGACTCGGGTTTTATAATTAATTAAGGTAATTAATTAGATATAATTAGATATTAAGTTAATTAAACCAAATATCTAGATATTATGTTATTGTAATGAAAAAAAAGGAAAAATATCTAGCTTAAGAGAGGAGAGGAGCCGTGTGATTTGGGTAGTAATCGGGTCTGTTTTGTAAACGATTTGCGTAATTTAAGTTAACGGATCGATAAAGTAATAAATATCTAAGATATTATTATTAGATTAATCAAAATAATGAAAATATCCAAAAGTGAGTGGAAAAAGATGACATGGGGCGTGTGACTCATGCCAAAGTCGGGTTTCGGGTTTGTTTCGGGATTTAAGATGACTCGGGAATAGTTAAATGATGTTCGGGTTTAAACCGTAAAACCTTCTCTTAAATTCCGAATAAATTCAAAATAATTATATTAAATTATCATAAATTCAAATAAATCTTAATAAAAATAAATTAAATTTATTATTTTTTTAAATAAAATTTTGGTCTTTCAAATTACAAGGCGAGTCGGAAAAAGTCAACGAAAGTCAAAGTTGACTTAAAAACGGGATTCTCCTGGAATCTCTCAAAAATTTCAAATACGAACTCGGAAATTCCAAATTCGACTGGAAACAAAAAATTTCACTTTAAAACTTAAATAGGCTGAAAAGTATCCGTAAAATATTTTCACTAGAAAAATAGGGTACTTTTCGGGTTGTTACAATACTGGTAAAACAGTGGGAGCTACCGTTAGGCCAAGAGTCCTAAGTCTAGATTCAAACCTAGACATGTACTCAGAAAGTTTGATGTAATATGAGATTACGTAGACAATGAGAAATAGCAATCAGAACGATGGGAAAGATGCAAGTATTGCTAATCCATTAGCCATGCCTTTTAAAGGCTGAACATGATAGTCATGTCATTTCAATGGGATTGAAATATGTATCTAAATTGCTAGAGATTATGAGATATGAAATTATTGATAACGTATCAATTTTTCCAAATATTAGATAATCGCATTCATTGTTAGAGTTTCTTTAAAAACTCCTTATTTAGTTTGACTAAATTTTAATACTTTGTTTATCCGAATTGGTTGAAAGAAAAGTTGAACCCAATTCAAGTAAACATGATGAACTCAGTATTTTGTCCCTAGGCACTCATTTGAGGTGACGTCTCGAAGTGACTAGATTGTAAGTCGATCGATGCTGGTTCCGCACCATGGGGTCATGGAGATGACTGGTCGTTTACATAGACAGACTGTGGAGACACTCTGTCGGGTAGTGACCATAATAGAGTCCTTTATCAAAATTGTTGAAGCCTGGTCGTGGCGGGGATTTCTATTTTATTTCTATGAGTCGATTCTTTAGACTGGCGACCATTTACCTGAGTTGGTGTAGTTTTCGATTGACTTTGCTTTTTGTCCTAGGTCGTGCCGTGAAAGGAGGTCGTTGGACATCTTCTGGGTCATGGTGATCTGCATCATACAGTGTAAGATGGGTCAACAGGAATTGTCCACCCACGTTGGGTATTAACATCTTCGGGCCACTCGAGGAGTAGTAACTGGAAATGCGTGGCCACTCCCAGATCGAGAAAACCACTCTATTTATAATTTCAATTGCAAGTGCGACCTGTAAGACACCTTGCAATGAGTGGGAATATGTGACACATAAGAGACAAGAGAATCGGTAGCACACAACTTGTCGAGACAAGTGGGAGATATTGTTCGAGTAGGAGTCCTCCACAATAGTGTCGCTACATGCACAACTTGTATCGGACAAGTGGGAGATTGTTGGAGTAAGTGTCCTCCACAATAGTGCATTTATATAATAAATCTCATTTGGAATATACGTGGCATGATTAATATATTTTGATACTCCACGTCAGTTGATTAACGTAAATCGGTAACGCTCGGTTGACTAGAGTTTGATGTTATTGTCGTATGACGGCGGTGATCAACTGATCCCTTTAGGTCACACCTATAGGATGAGACCCAATAGAATACTAATTATTTGTATACGATACAGTTTAATTAGGGCATCACATATATTTGATATGTACGTTTTGTAACACCCGGAAATGTACCCTATTTTTCTAGTGAAAATATTTTACGGATACCTTTCAGCAAATTTAAGTTTTAATTGAGAATTTTATGTTCCGAGTCGAATTTAGATTTTCCGAGTTCGTATTTGGAATTTCCGCGAGATTCCATGAGAATCCCGTCTTAAGGCGAGTTTGACTTTTCTTGAATTTTAAGTCGTCTTTGACTTTTCTTGAATTTTAAGTCGTCTTTGACTTTTCTTGAATTTTAAGTCGTCTTTGACTTTTCTTGACTTTTGAACCGTCTTTGACTTTAATTGACTTTTCCACTTAAATATCTCATACTCCATAACTGCAACAGGAGTTCAATGCCATGCTCAAAGACAAGACCAATCAACCTATGATCAGCCTAACCAGGATTCAATGCCAAACCTACCCTATATCAAAAGCTATCTTAATGCTTTGTATAGCCCAGGCCCAAGCAAGCAAGCCAAGACACGAGCCAGTGGTAGCCATGACACGAGCCAAGACCAACCAAGCCACAAAACAGACTCACAAAACAAGCCAACAAAACCTTTGGAAACTCAGCCAGCAGCAGTGCCTTGGGGAGGGTCTCAGGGCAACTTCCAAGCTTAGGGACTCCAAACCAACTATGGGGCATGGTACTAGGGAGGGTCTACTACCTTTTTGTCCAGGAAACCTTCCTCAGAAAACGTCAAGAACACCCCTCAAAACACAACCCAAGTGAACCAGTCCAGTTACAGCCTTACATGTAGCAGTTTAGCTGTTTTGTCCAAACCTTCCTCTTTTAGCCAATCAAACAAGCCTAACCAATCCCCCAAACCTATGTCTTGGGAAGGTCCTCTACAACTTTCCCCAGGACTTCCCTTCCAAGAAACAAACACACAAAGAGTTAGCTTAGGGACAACTTCAAACTGTCCAGATTTCAGCCTTTGTGCAGTAGTTAATATGTCACTGTCAACCTTCCCCTTTTGAACAAGCAATGCGTGAGGTACCTTCAGCACATCTTTGGGAGCCTTCCTACTTCATTTTGGTTCACAAACCCAAGCTTGAAAGTCCACTCTTCACCCAAGACACACCTGATCAAACAATTAAGGAAGATTGTCTCTTTAGAAACTACTTTCTACTTTATCTACTTTATGTCAGAATTCTGCAAGTTTGTAGCTGTTATTTTGTTTCATGTTGTAAGCCCTTGTGGCCCTAGATGTATCCTAAACGTCTGAGATGTATCCTTGCTGCCTATATAAGGCCTTCACCTAATGAAATACAAATCAGATTTGAAGTAAAACATAAAACTGAAACCTTGTTTCTGTTGCAATCTCTTGGCTGTGTGCTTGAGACAACTTCCTTTGCTTTGTGCTTGGAAGTGAGCTTGGGTCCTTAGCTGTGTGCTGGGATCAAGGTTCAACCCTCAATCATTGGCTTTGTGCTTTGGTTAAGGTCCTATCCTTGTTCTTTAACAATCAATTCAAACAGAAACAGAGTACTTGCAAGTGTCTTAATCTTAGCTCAATTTGTCATTGTTTAGTTGTCTTTTCTGAATAGTTTCAGTGCAAATTGGTTATCAGAGCTTTGGTTTGTGAGTTCATCTACCTAACTACATTAAAAACACAAAATACAACCATGAGTGAAGAGAGAATCACAGGTCTTGAAAACACAGTTCAAGATCTTGTCAGAACTGTAATGGAGGTCTCTAGATCTGTCAATGAACTCCTTGAGGGCCAACAGAACAATGATACAAGGGGAGGCAGAGGTCGAGGAAGAGGAGCACCTTTCCCACAAGGTGGAGTAAGGAGGAGACAACCTGTAGATCAGTTTGAAATGTCAGATTCAGATGGCTCAGATCACAATCTTCTCAGACACCAAGACAAAGATATCAAGGTAGAGATTCCTGACTTTCTAGGTAGCTTGAACCCTGATGATTTCTTAGATTGGCTAAGGTCTGTAGAAAGAGTCTTTGAGTTTAAAGGATACACTGATAGAAAGGCTTTTAAGGTTGCTATCATGAAACTAAAAGGCTATGCCTCACTGTGGTATGAAAACATGAAAACCTTGAGGGTTAGGGAAGGGAAAGAACCTGTTAAGTCATGGCTCAAACTGAAAAAGAAAATGAGAGCTAAGTTTGTCTCTAGGGACTACACTCAGGACATGTTCATTAAGCTCACTCACCTTAAACAAGACCAAAAACCTGTAGAATCTTATTTAAGAGACTTTGAACAACTTACATTGCAATGTGAGGTTGTTGAGAAATCTGAGCAAAAGATAGCAAGGTTTTTAGAAGGCTTGGATGAGAGGATAGCTAGTAAAGTTAGGCTGCAAAACATATACTCCTTTGAGGAAGCTGTCAACTTGTCCTTAAGAGTAGAAAAGTTGGGGAAAGGGAAAGCCAGTGTCTCTAAACCTCCTGCTAGAACACCTAACTACAAACCTTTTGTAGGAATTAAGATGGGAGAACCTGTGGCTCCTACTAAGACTCCTTTTAACCCTGATAAAAGCAAGGTTGTTGAGGCAGGCCAAAGGAAGACTACCCCCCTCAAAAAATGTTTTCAATGTCAAGGATATGGACATTTTGCTAGAGAATGTCCATCTAAAAGAGCTCTGAGCACTCTAGAGGTAATCCATTGGGGGGATGATGAGGTGTTGGTCTGTGATGAGGCGATGGAAGAGCCTGAGATAGAGGCTAGTGAGGAGTTGATAGAACCTGATGCTGGGTTAAGTCTGGTGACTTGGAGGGTGATGCACACACAACCCCAACCCTTAGAAGAAGATCAAAGACACCAGATCTTTAGAACTAGGTGCACCATAAAAAGGAGGGTGTGTAATCTGATTGTGGATGGAGGGAGTTGCACCAATGTAGCCTCTAAGACAATGGTGGATAAACTAACATTGCCCACCAAAGACCACCCTCAACCTTACAAGCTTAGGTGGCTGAACAAGGGGGCTGAAGTTAGAGTAGATCAACAATGTGTTGTTCCATTTTCTATTGGGAAAGTATATGCTGATGAGGCCTTGTGTGATGTATTGCCTATGGATGCTTGTCACCTTCTATTAGGGAGGCCCTGGGAGTTTGATAGGGATGCTGTCCATCAGGGAAGGGACAATACTTACTCTTTTAGGTTGGGGAAGAAGAAAATCATCTTAGCTCCTTTACCCCCTATCCTGAAAGGGAACCCTCCACTCTTAACTGAAGCTGCTAAGGAAGTTCTGCTGTTAAGTGAAGCAGAGATGGATCAAGAGTTAAATGATCTTAGGCCAGTCTATGTCCTCCTCACCAAGGAGGTAGGGGAAGGGTCTAACCAAGTGCCTAAAGAGGTGCAAGCCTTGCTGAAGGCCTATGAGGATGTTTTCCCTGCTGAACTACCTAGTGGATTACCCCCACTAAGGGGAATTGAGCACCACATTGATCTAGTACCTGGGGCTGTCCTTCCAAACAAGCCAGCCTATAGAAGTGACCCCAGGGCAACAAAAGAGCTGTAATCTCAGGTGGGAGAATTGCTTAGCAAAGGGTATGTCAGGGAGTCTCTTAGTCCTTGTGCTGTACCAGCACTGCTAGTGCCTAAGAAGGATGGAACTTGGAGGATGTGTATAGATAGCAGAGCAATTAACAATATCACCATTAAGTATAGGTTCCCTATCCCTAGACTCAATGACATTCTGGATGAACTCAGTGGGGCTCAAGTGTTCACTAAGATTGATCTAAGGCAAGGGTATCATCAAGTAAGGATAAGAGCTGGAGATGAGTGGAAGACTGCTTTCAAGACCAAGCATGGGCTGTATGAATGGTTAGTGATGCCATTTGGGCTCTCCAATGCACCTAGCACCTTCATGAGGCTCATGACAGAAGTCTTAAGGCCTTACTTGGGAAATTTCATTGTGGTATACTTTGATGACATTCTAGTCTACAGTTCAAGCAAGAAGGAACACCTACAACAGCTGAACTTGCTTTGTGAGGTTCTCAGGAAGAATAAGCTATATGGTAAGCTAGAGAAGTGCACTTTCATGCAGCCTGAGGTTCATTTCCTTGGGTTCATCATATCAAAGGCTGGGGTAGCTGTTGATCCTGAGAAGGTTAAGGCAATCAGGGATTGGCCCACACCTAAGACAGTGACAGAGGTCAGGAGTTTCCATGGGTTGGCATCCTTCTATAGAAGGTTCATGCAGGGGTTCAGTTCTATCATGGCTCCTATCACAGAATGCATGAAGAAAGGAGAGTTTACTTGGGGAGAAAAGGCAGAGAAGTCCTTCAAAACCATTAAGGATCTGTTGTGTAGATCCCCTATACTAGGCTTACCTGACTTTAACAAACTGTTTGAGGTAGAATGTGATGCAAGTGGGTTAGGAGTTGGGGCAGTACTGGTTCAAGAGAAGAGGCCCATAGCCTATTTCAGTGAGAAGCTAAGTGGAGCAAGGTTGAATTACTCTACCTATGACAAAGAGTTTTATGCCATAGTGAGAGCTCTGAATCATTGGGGGCATTACCTAAAACCTAAGCCTTTTGTGCTACATTCAGCCCATGAGGCTTTAAAGTTCATCAATGGTCAACACAAACTCAACCCCAGGCATGCCAAGTGGGTAGAATTCCTGCAATCCTTCTCCTTTTCAAGCAAGTACATAGAAGGCAAGAACAATGTAGTAGCTGATGCTCTTTCTAGGAGATCTGTGATGTTGTCATTCATGGAGCAAAGGGTCCTAGGCTTTGAATTCATGAAGGAACTATACATGGAAGATCCAGACTTCAAGGAGGAATGGGAAGTGTATGCAGAGGGAAAACTCAAGAAGGGGAGCAAGTACTTGACACAGAATGGATTCCTCTTCCAAGGAAACAAACTATGCATACCTAGAGGTCCTTACAGAGGATTACTAGTCAAGGAGGTCCATTGCAATGGACTTGCAGGGCACTTTGGGGTACAAAAGACCTATGAGATCTTGCATGAGCAGTTCTATTGGCCCAAGATGCTAGGTGATGTGCAGGACACCATAAAAAGGTGCAAACCCTGTCAACTAGCCAAGTCACAGTTCCATGCAGGTCCCTACACCCCACTACCTGTACCAAACAAACCTTGGGAGGACATCAGTATGGATTTCATAGTGGCATTGCCTAGGACACAAAGGGGCAAAGACTCATTAATGGTGGTAGTGGATAGGTTCAGCAAAATGGCCCATTTTGTTGCTTGTAAGAAGACAGAAGATGCCATGGGGGTAGCAGAACTCTACTTCAAAGAAATAGTAAAGTTGCATGGGGTACCAAGAAGCATTGTGTCTGATAGGGATACTAAATTTATGAGCCACTTTTGGAGGTCACTCTGGAGGCTCCTAGGTTCAAGGTTACTCTTCAGCACAGCATACCATCCCCAAACAGATGGGCAGACAGAGGTTACTAACAAAACTCTAGGAAGAATCTTGAGATGTATCATTGCTAAGTCATTAAAGGATTGAAATATCAAACTGTCACAAGCTGAGTTTGCATTCAATAGAGCTCCCTCACACAGCACAGGTAAGACCCCTTTTGAAGTTGTTTATGGTGCTAATCCTCTAATGCCTACAGACCTAGCACCAGTGATAAGGAAAGAAGCCAACTATGATGCCAAAGAAAGAGTACAACAGATGATGCAGATTCACAGTCAAGTCAAGAAACAGATTGAGAGAACAAATGAAATGTATAAGTCAAGAGCCAAAGGTCCAAAGAAAGCTAGAGAGTTCAAGGCAGGAGACATGGTGTGGCTGCACTTAAGGAAAGAAAGATTCCCAGAGAAGAGGAAAAAAAAACTCATGCCAAGAGCTGATGGTCCTTTTGAAGTGCTTGAAAGGGTAGGACCTAATGCTTACAAGATAGATTTACCAGGGGATTATGGGGTACATGGGACATTCAATGTGGGAGACCTAAGTCATTATCAAGAAGACTCTGAGGATGAAGAGGATTTGAGGGCAAATCTTTTTCAAGAAGGAGGGGTTGCAACAGGAGTTCAATGCAATGCTCAAAGACAAGGCCAATCAACCTATGATCAGCCTAACCAGGATTCAATGCCAAACCTACCCTATTTCAAAAGCTATCTTAATGCTTTGTATAGCCCAGGCCCAAGCCACCACACAAAGACAACAAAAACAGTTGCAATTGGGTTTTAAGCCCATTAACGAGCCACACCGCCCCAAGCCACAAAACAATACTCACAAAACAAGCCACAAAACACTTTGGAAACGCAATCCATCATGCAGTTGCCCTTGTGAAGTGTCTCATGGCACTTACTTTCCCCAATCTTATTGTACTCCAAAAGTATTCCACACCAACTATGGGGCAATGGGTACTAGGGAGGGTCTCCACCGTTTTGTCCAGAAAACCTTCCGCAGAAACGTCAGAACAAACAACCCCCTCACCCTAAAACACAACCGAGGTGGTTTTTGACCAGTCCAGTTACAGCCTTACATGTAGCAGTTTAGCTGTTTTGTCCAACCTTCCTCTTTTAGCCAATCAAACAAGCCTAACCAACCCCCAAACCTATGTCTTGGGAAGGTCCTCTACAACTTTCCCCAGGACTTCCCTTCCAAGAAACAAACACACCAAGAGTTAGCTTAGGGACAACTTCAAACTGTCCAGATTTCAGCCTTTGGTGTAGTAGTTAATATGTCACTGTCAACCTTCCCCTTTTGAACAAACAATGCGTGAGGTACCTTCAGCACATCTTTGGGAGCCTTCCTACTTCAGTTTGGTTCACAAACCCAAGCTTAAAAGTCCACTCTTCACCCAAGACACACCTGATCAAACAATTAAGGAAGATTGTCTCTTTAGAAACTACTTTCTACTTTATCTACTTTATGTCAGAATTCTGCAAGTTTGTAGCTGTTATTTTGTTTCATGTTGTAAGCCCTTGTGGTCCTAGATGTATCCTAAACGTCTGAGATGTATCCTTGCTGCCTATATAAGGCCTTCACCTAATGAAATACAAATCGGATTTGAAGTAAAAACATAAAACTGAAACCTTGTTTCTGTTGCAATCTCTTGGCTGTGTGCTTGAGACAACTTCCTTTGCTTTGTGCTTGGAAGTGAGCTTGGGTCCTTAGCTGTGTGCTGGGATCAAGGCTCAACCCTCAATCATTGGCTTTGTGCTTTGGTTAAGGTCCTATCCTTGTTCTTTAACAAATCAATTCAAACAGAAACAGAGTACTTGCAAGTGTCTTAATCTTAGCTCAATTTGTCATAGTTTAGTTGTCTTTTCTGAATAGTTTCAGTGCATTAACCTATTTTCATTCACACAAACACAATATTACTTCCTCACTAAGAAAACCCAAAGGAAACCTAGCCTCCATTTACGATCAAGCTCAAAATCGTCACTACTCCTTCGTTACTCGCTCAAATTCACGTAAGTTCGTTTTATTCTTCCCCTCTTACCTTCCTCTATCCGTATTGGTAATAAAATTACCGTCTTTCTCGCTTTTTAAATTATCCGTCTTTCTCAAGGTGAAATATATTCATCTTTTATTACCAAATTATAGGTGGAGACCACTAGGAAGGCTTAGTAATCGATTAAAGACGCGTAAAGGTAACGGTGAAGGGTTACTCGGTATCATTTACGTGTTTTATGTGATTTCTAGGATAGAAACCATGTTTTGATTATAGTTAGTAAGCTTATGACTTGTATTATTGTTGATAGTTGTTGTTTATTTAGTATTTACATGAGTATTGATGAATTAGAATGATAGTCGATAATTATCAAAAGTCGACTTTGATGAAACAAAGCATTTTCGAGTACATGAGACCCCAGCCGGTCGACCGGCAGCCGGTCAGACCACCGGCTGGGGCACCTTCTGTATATTTTGGCATTTTTACGTGATTTTGGAATATGAGGTTGGGCTCAGCCGGTCGACCGGCAGCCGGTCAGACCACCGGCTGAGACACCCCCTTCCTTCCTTTGTTTTTCAAAAGACCCTTTGGTCCCAGCCGGTCGACCGGCAGCCGGTCGACCTGACCGGCTGGGACACACTGAAGTTTGATGTTGGTTGATGTATGAGGCATTGGCCTGAGCCGGTGGACCGGCAGCCGGTCAGCCTGACCGGCTGGCTCCTGCTGGACTTTATTTGTGATTTTGTTTACTGTTTTCATTTATGATAATTCTAATCGTTCGTTTATCGTATAATTGTACGTAGCGACTTATAATATTATTGTTTTGAATATATGACATTTTATTCGCTTGTATCACATGTTTCGTGACGGTTTTCGATATGTCCCACTTTGAGTCGGTTTTTACAAATGATACGGTTTGAGCACTATTTTGTCTTGTGCTTTGTACTCTCATTCCCTTGGCTACCTTCCCGTTCGTAAGGCTGGAATGTCGGAACGGAGAGGTATCCAACTGCTTAAATGCATGTGTTAGTGGGCATACGACGACGTTGTTGGGAGTTGAACGCATTGCGTTGATCGACCCGGCCGTCAAATGTTGTGTACTTGCGAGGTGGTGTTATTTGCATGTAGCGTACCGCTTGTTATGAGGCTTGAGCTCTTTTTCGCCTCTTTCGTGAATTGATCTACCGAATTTGGGGTACTCGGCATATATATTGTAAGACCGAGTCTTGGATGCGAAACGTTATCGCATGTCGAATCGGAAAATGTGATTCCGAGAATCTGGCCAGGTTTAGACTAGGACCGTATTATTATCGTCGTCCTACCGGAGGAAATTAGTCTACATATACGAAATGTGATCGTGTATGCGTTCAGGGAAATGTCATCCCGTGGATGCCGTTAATCATACTTGCCATGTACACGATGCTAGTGCGTTTCATTTACCGTGAGATTTGTCGTCTTGTGTCGTTCTTGAATGCGTGATTTCATGATATTGTTCATGGTCATTGCCTGATTGGACACCGTCATTGTCTTGGTTCGTGAATGGTTGATAATATGTTGGAATTGTGTAATTATCGCATGACTTGACTGGTTTGTCTGTCGAGTCTCAATCTTATCAATCTTATACCGCTAACGGTGAGATGCAAGCCCTAGTGAGCGTATTCGATTGCCTAAGAGTGTCTTTCCCGAGTCTTTGAATAACATGATGGTTACGTATTTGATTTCTATATGATCTTATCATTATATCTCGTATTGCCTATCTATTCTTATTGCAACTCACATGTATATATATATATATGCATGCTTTACTTTGGTATTTCCTTATATGTACGTTTGATGTGTTATGGCTGGGAGAACCCGGAGTTACTCCCCACTGACTGTGGCATTCATGTTTTTCATGGATGAACAGGTTGCTTGCTATGGATGACTTTTTGGATACGATATTTTGGGGTTCGGGTGTGAGCTAGCGGGCGTTGTCCCTGAAAGTTCACCTCTAGACGATAGTAGCTAGTTTTGGTTAAACACTTGTTCTTTGCTAACATTTTAAGAGACCCCGTCTCTTTATTGTATATTCCGTTCTTAGTTTGTAATATTTTGACACACCTCGTTTTATTTAACTTGCATGTATAAAAGTTTTTAAAAACTACCTATTTCCGCATTATAATTCGCATGCTTGTTTGATTTATTATTCCGCATTTGTGGAGGGTTGTCACAATTCAAGAACCAACAACCGAGCAACCGATGGAGGAAGATGTTCCTTGATCTTCTGCTGCGGTTAATATTCCTGAGGAACCTAGAAGGTCGGGTAGAGTCTCCATACCTCCAGACAGATACATTGGTATGGTCGAGGAGAACGATAGAGACGATGTTTTGCTCCTAGAGAGTAACGAACCCGCTACCTATAAAGGAGCCATGACCTGTTCCGACTCAAAGCTATGGCTTGAGGCCATGCAATCCGAGATTGACTCTATGTATGAGAATGACGTATGGGATCTGGTTGATTTGCCTGATAAGGTTCGGCCTCTTCAGTGCAAATGGCTTTACAAGATAAAGCATTCCGTAGAGGGAAAACCAGACACCTATAAGGCACGACTAGTGGAAAAAGGTTTCACTCAAGTGCACGGATTGCATTATGATGAAATTTTTGCACCCGTAGTCATGCTGCGTTCCATTCGGATAATCTTAGCGATTGCTGCCTTTCATGACTATAAAATTTGGCAGATGGATGTGAAAACCGCCTTCTTAAACGGTTATTTGGAGGAGGAGTTTTACATGGTACAACCCGAAGGTTTCATTGACCCCAAAAATCCTAAGAAAGTGTGCATGCTTAAGCGTTCCATTTATGGACTTAAGCAAGCTTCTCGGAGTTGGAATCATCGTTTCAACCAAGTCATAAAAGCAAATGGTTTCACTCGATCGGTTGAGGAACCATGCTTATAGGTCAAGTCGAGTGGGAGTAAAATCGTTTTCTTGATATTGTATGTCGATGACATACTCTTGATAGGGAATGATATTCCTCTCTTATCTTCGGTTAAGGTATGGTTAAAGAACCATTTCCAGATGAAAGATCTGGGCGAGGCACAACGCATATTGGGAATCCGTATCTACAGAAATAGATCATGACGGATGTTAGCACTCAGTCAAGAGTCTTATATAGATAAGATTCTTGAAAGGTTCAGCATGACCAACTCCAAGAAGGGGTATTTTCCAATGACGTCTGGGATGCATTTGAGTAAAGCTCAGGCACCCAAGACATCTGAAGAGGTCGAGCGCATGAGTCGAATTCCTTATGCGTCAGCTATAGGATCGATCATGTATGCCATGATATGCACACGTCCAGACGTGGCATATGCTTTGAGTATGACCAGTCGGTACCAAGGGAATCCAGGTGAAACACACTGGATGGCTGTTAAAAATATCCTTAAGTACCTACGGAGGACTAAGGATTGGGTATTGACGTATGGAGGAGAGACTGAGCTTTGCGCACCGGTTACGCAGATGCTAGCTTCCAAACGGATCGGGATGACTCGAAATCTCAGTCTGGATTCGTATTTACTCTTAATGGCGTTGCAGTCAGCTGGAAAAGCTCCAAGCAGAGTGCTATAGCAGATTCTACGACTTAGTCCGAGTACTATGCAGCTTCATAGGCTGCAAAGGAAGCTATATGGATGCGTCAATTCTTACAAGGACTTGCCAGAGTTCCTTGTTCGAATGACCCGATCACCATCTATTGTGATAATAGAGGTGCCATCTTCCAGGCTAAGGAGCCTAAGTCTAGCAACAAATCTAGACATGTACTTCGGAAGGCTCACATGATCGGAGATTACGTGGAGCAAAAGGAGATAGTGATAGACAAGATTGCTACGGATGATAACATAGCAGATCCTCTCACTTAACCGTTAAGACATGATAAGCATGAAGGGCACGTTACTTCCATGGGAATTAAACGTGTTCCTGAGTTGTATTAGCTGTTTGTATGAATTAGATACATCTTTTTCATATACTAATAATAACTTCATCGTATTGTTTTCATATTTTGTTTTTCATGTGGATTGTATGGATAACTTTGAACACCACAAAGTGAACTGAATAACATTATATGTGTTTTGGTCCGTAATCGCCTACATGAGCTGATAACTCTGGCTATTATATTGTTGAGTCGATTGATGGTGGGTTCAACGAGCCATGAGTCAAACTGTTGACTGATCGATCACAAATACGAGTTATAAGGATACCTCGTAGGACATTGTAATTCGTGACGACGTTATGGAGTCCTAAATGTTTAACAACATTCGGTGCCAGGTCGTGGATTGGCCGTCCATAGTGTTCCTAGAGTCGATTCTTTTGACTATCGACTGTCTCTTGAGATTAAGGCAGTTTTTGGGTGACTTTGGTTTCTTTCTCACGGTCGACCGTAACAGGAGGCCAAGCAGATTTTTACTGGGTCATTTCATACTGTGCTTACATCAGCAGGATTTGAGTTGAGGAAAATATCCAACCCTTTATCAGGTTTTGTTATTTCTCAGGGCCACTCGAGGAGTAGTAATTGAAATGCATGGCCATGCTCGAATAATGATTCGTTTATCAGTTGAGTTACTCTCTAGTCGGGAAAACCACTCTTGATAATGATCACTTGTAAAATACGACCTTTGTGAATGCAGACTTTGCAAATTGTTTTACATTGAGTGGGAGAAATTTAAGGATATGAGAATCGGTTATCGCACATACACTTGTAAGGACAAGTGGGAGATTGTTGGAGCTAGTGTTCTTCACAGTTAGTGTGATAACAGCTAAGGTTCACAGGGTATATTTTGTATTATAATCAATTGATTAACGTTTATCGATAACGGTTGGCTTGCTAGATAAGTTTGACGTTATTGTCATACAGATGGCGGTGATCAACTGATCCCTAAAAGTCACACCTAAAGGATGTGTTTGAGAGATGTGATTATTTGAGAAAATAATCATATTGATGCTTTATTAAATGACTAAAAGGTTAGTCGATTTATTTGACTAAAAGGTTAGTCAATGTGATGATGATACGATTATTTAATAACGATTAAATAATGTTAGCTGGTAATTGAATATAAAATGTTATATTTAATCAATCTATATAATGTTGATCTAAACTAAATGTAAACTGTTATATTTAAGTTGGCGGATATGGATTACACGATATTATTATAGTGTATTGGTCCGGCATTACTCAGTTTATGTGACGGTCCATTACTAGTAATAATTAGAATACATATTACATTATATATATATATATAAAATAATATATACTAACTACCTAATATAGGTTGAGATAAATAAGGAAACTAGGGTTTTGATTTTTCAAGCTTTCCTCTAGAATCTCACGGCACATGTGAGATAAAATGGAAAAAAAAAACCCTAATTACTCTAAAAATCTCACGGCACACTCAAGGTGAAAAGAGGAGAAAAATTCTGATTTTGAATTCTCTAATTCATCTTCATATTCATCATCTACATACACAGAAAATTAGAAGTAATTTTGGGTATTTGTTCTAGCACGACGAAGGCATTTCTTGAACCATCTTGGGTGTAACGATTAGGAGAATACCTACTTTGGTATTTGTTCTTAGGCCTTTTACTAGGACCGAAGGTTATTTCTTAATCTCTTGTTTATATTATGCAATTTCATTTATGACTAGAAATTCATATAGTTATAATTTCATTATAATCCGAAAATTTTAAAGGGAAGTATATCGATATTTCCCACAATCCATCGGTCACAAAGAGTCAACATAGGCATCCATCCAAACATACGATTATGGTAACATACTCTCTCACGGTTAATGACACGCACTAGCACCATGTACATAGCAAGTATGATCAATACACGTCCACGAGATAAACATTTCCCTGAACCATACACGATAAACGTTTCGTATATGAAAAACTCATTTCCTCCCGGTAGGACGACGATAATAATACGGTCCTAGTCTAAACCTGACCAGACTCTCGGAATAAACGTGTTCCGATTTGACATGCGATAAACATTTCGCATCCAAGACTCGGTCAAACACAGAAGCCGAGTACCCCAAATTTGCTCACAACTACACGAAAGGGGCGGAAAGAGCACAAAAATCATAATCAAGCGGTACGCTACATGCAATGATACCACCTTGCAAGGATACGACATTTGACGGCGGTCGATCAACGCTTTGCGTTCACCTCCCAACAACGTCGTCATATCCTCACTAAAACATGCATCCAAGCATTAAGGATACACCTCCTCGTTCCGACATTCCAGTCTAACGAGCAAGGAGGTATAGCCGGGGAATGAGAGTTCATAGCACTCAACGATTAGTGCTCAAATCAAAACATAGGTAGAACGGACTCAAAGGGGAACATATAAAAAACCGTCACGAAACATGCGATATAAGCGAATGGGATATCATATATTCTAAACATGAATATTTAATGCTATTACGTCAATTTATACGATAAACGAATCGTACAAACTATTATAGGTGAGAGCATAAGGAAAGAAAAGGAAAAGGAACACATGGGGTGCCAGACGGTCAAGGTGACCGGCCGCCGGCTACCCGGCTGGCACTTCAGCAACATTCAAACAACACTAAAAATACAGGGATGTCCCAGCCGGTCAGGGGGACCGGTCGCCGGCTACCCGGTTGGGAACACATGCCAAATGTGAGAAAAGAAGAAAAGATGAGGGTGTCCCAGCCGGTCGGCTAACCGGGGGCCGGCTGGCTGGCTGGGAACTACACGATACCAAAATTTTTCGAATTAACACTATCACTTCAGCCGCGTCCCCAGCTGGTCGGCTGACCGGCGGCCGGTCGACCGGCTTGGACTACAAACGCACGAAAATCCTCAACAATCATCAACAATCATCAACAATCATAAATTCTAAGGATACTCATCCAATTCTAACCATATTTACTAACATCAAACTACATTAAATGCATAATAATCGTCACTTAACGTTAGCTAACATCAAGCATTAAAACACGTATTGATACCGAGTAACCCTTCACCGTTACCTTTGTGTGTCTTCAATCGTCTTCTAGGTCTTCCTCCACAAGATAGTAATCCTTGTCGGGGTCTTGAAGGTCTCCACCTACACAAGGAACACAAAAGATGAATACAATTCACCTTTGAGAAAGACGGAAAAAATGAAAATGAGGAAGACGGTAATTTTACTACCACACAAGGTAAAGAAGGATAAGAGAGGAAGATCATGATGAAAATCTAGAGATTTGAGTGAGGAATGGATGAGTTGTGAGAAGCTTGAGTTGATAAAAAATGGTGGTTAGGGTTTTGGTGGTTTGTGTGAGGGTGAAGAGGATGAGTGGAAAATGGAGAAATAAGGGGTTATCTAAGGTGAGTGGAAAAATATGGGGGAAAAAGCCCAAAATGTGGATTAAGGCGTAACCCACATGGAATTACGAGTAGAGTCCGAATACTGACTCGGATTTGCTAAATTAGACACGGAAGACTAAGCTCTAATCTAAATCTAAAATTACGTTAATTCATAATAATATAATATTATTAAAATAAAATAGGGTACATTTGCGGGTGTTACATCCTTCCTCGGGTCTTTTTAGTCACCTCATTTTGACCATCAGTCTGTGGGTGATGAGATGTGCTGAACAAGAGCCTAGTGTTTAGCAGCCTCCAAAGTGTTTTCCATAAGTAGCTCATGAACTTGGTGCCTCTATCAGACACAATAGTCTTAGGCACCCCGTGTAACCTCACAACCTCCCCAAGATAAAGCTCAGCAACACTAGCAGCATCCTTAGTTTTCCTGCATGCTATGAAATGAGCCATCTTGCTGAACCTGTCCACCACAACCATTACAGAATCCTTCCCTCTTTGAGTCCCGAGTAGGGCCACTATGAAGTCCATGCTCACATCTTCCCAAGGCCTGTTGGGCACTGGTAAGGATGTATAAGGTCCTGCCTGAAAGGAACTCTTGGCTTGCTGGCATACTGCACACCTTCTAGGTATAATTTGGACATCTCCCATCATGTTTGGCCAATAAAGTTGATCCT
>JAIUZE010012242.1:0-17159 GCA_022085475.1 Heliosperma pusillum | reverse complement strand
TACCGTGAGATTTGTCGTCGTTGTGTCGTTGTCTTTGAATGCGTGATTTCATGATTGTATTCATGGTCATTGCATGACTGACACCGTCAAGGTCTTGGTTCGTGAATGGATGATAATATGTCGTATTTATTGTGATCATCGCATGACTTGACTGGTTTGTCTGTCGAGTCTCAATCTTATCAATCTTATACCGCTAACGGAGAGATGCAAGCCCTAGTGAGCGTATTCGATTGCCTAAGAGTGTCTTTCCCGATCTTTGAATAACATGAAATGGTTACGGATTTGATTTCTATATGATCTTATCATTATATCTCGTATTGCCTATCTATTCTTATTGCAACTCACATGTATATATATATATATATATGCATGCTTTACTTTGGTATTTCCTTATATGTACGTTTGATGTGATATGGCTGGGAGAACCCGGAGTTACTCCCCACTGACTGTGGCATTCATGTTTTTCATGGATGAACAGGTTGCTTGCTATGGCTGACTTTTTGGATACGATATTTTGGGGTTCGGGTGTGAGCTAGCGGGCGTTGTCCCTGGAAGTTCACCTCTAGACGATAGTAGCTAGTTTTGGTTAAACACTTGTTCTTTGCTAACATTTTAAGAGACCCCGTCTCTTTATTGTATATTCCGTTCTTAGTTTGTAATATTTTGACACTCCTCGTTTTATTTAACTTGCATGTATAAAAGTTTTTAAAAACTACCTATTTCCGCATTATAATTCGCATGCTTGTTTGATTTATTATTCCGCATTCGCGAGGGTTGTCACATTGATGTACCATTGTTATGAGAAAACGTCACTAAAAATCAAAACGTTTTTGACTAAGTGTGACTTATTCATTTACTCTTCATAAGAGACATTTGCAATGGTGAATATGTGGATCAAAAGATAAAATTCATTTTGTCTTTAGCTACGGTGGTTTAAACGGAGATCGCAATCAATATACTACCGTATAAAATAATGGAAACCCTTTCCACGATTGAACGGATTTACAAGTTCATAGAAGGATAAAATATTTGTCATTTGCGCGTAATAAATATCAACGGAAAATAAACATTCATTGTTTAAATATAATTTACTTGTAAAACAATTTTAACAAGTCACTCATATAATGACCCCTCACGAAATTATATAAGTGATTCCAAGACCCATATTTAGACAAAAATAGTCATCACATGCTACCTTTATCTAAAAATGGTAAGCCAAAATCGCCCCTTAACACTTATCATGCTCATTCTAGCTCGGTTTTATGGATTTTATCGATTTTTACCCATTAAAAATCAATAATCAACACTTAAATTGTATTTAAGCTCAAACTAAATATCTAAACTGATTTAGAACTCAAAATTAGTCCCCACTAACTTTGTTTGTATTTAATTAGTTCGAATTGATCGTATTTGCTAAATATAGAGGTTTAATCATAACATTTATGAAGTAAACCCAAAATAAAATATAAAAATCATAAAAATTTGAAACCAAAAATTTTGTACATTCTGGAACATTTTCAGGAACTCTAAAACACAGAAAAATTTGCCCAAAAATTTTGAATAAATTTTATGAACAAATAACATTAATATTCAACGGTTTTATCAAATAAAAACCATTAAATATAGTAAAATAGTGAAACAAATTATAAAATTTCACCAAGATGATATAAATCAGATTATAAAATGTACCAAAAATTTTCAAGACCAGAAAAGGACGTTTCAATTTTATGATCATAATAATCTCACTTTATTGACTTTTATCTTATAAAAATCAATCACCATGCAAAACTTAATTAAAAGTCACGAAATTTTACATACAATATTTAAAACATGCATGTGAGATCATATAAAAATTTTATGTCCAGAATCAACATGCAACTATTTTTAGTTAACTTTTAACATAAAACATGCATATTAACATGATTTAAAGGCCATAAATCAAAATAAATAGCAAATTAATCCATAAAATCACCAAATTTGACCACAACAATTTTGAGGTCAGTAGGTATGCATGAAAAATCAAAAATTTTTTGCAAACCAATTTTTAACACAAATTTTTAATTTTACCCAAGTTATCGTATAACTCGATTTTAATGCTTAAAATCGACATGCATGTAACAATTGAGCTCTGATACCACATGAAAGTCCTAGACCTCTAATTAGACTCCTCTAATTAATTCATTAAATTACTTTAACTTAATGATTTAGGATCTAGTTATCATGCATGCAAATATAAAAGCATAAATATAAAGATAAGAAGAAATTTCCTTACAATGAGAAATTTTCGGTCAAAATGGGCACAATAAGAAACTCTTTTCTTATTGTTCTTGAGCATGAAATTAATGGATGATCCTCCATAAAACAACCTCCAAAGTAGAAGGTCTCCTTCTTATTGCACCCAAGATTAAACCCAAATAATCTTACCTTATTATTAACTAGATAATAAGTAAGATAAAACCTACTAATATTATTGTATTACTACACTAGTAATATGTAGAGAATATTAGTATATATGAGAGTTTAGAGAGAAGTTGAGTTTAGAAAGAGAAGTGAGAAGAAGCATAATTAATTGAAGTGTTGTCAAAATTGAACAACAATTGTTCAAATATGAAGGCCTTATGGCCGGTCAACTATGAGCCATATATGGCTTTTATTTTGCTTCTTTTACTCACATGTAAAAGACTTTGAGTGTTGGTAGTAATTGTGATGATGATTGTGTCATAACAATTCATTATTATGTGATGGAGTGTGGTAGTAGTAGAGAATAAACATGATTGTTTTTTCTACTAACTAAAACCGGTCCACATGGTCTTATATGGACCATTTTGATTTTTGATATTTGTCCCACAAATACTTATTAATCATATGCTTAATTATCTTGCATAATTAAGTGTTAATTTGATCATATAACAATTATATGACTCAAATTAATAAACAATATGTACTTAACTTTTAAGTGATATTTTACCATTATATCAATATATAATGGGTCCCACAATGCCCAGTTAATTTATTTTACAACTCCTTGTAAATATAATTAACTAATTACCTCTACCTCAAAATATATGCATAACCTCAACTAATTTAATGAATTAACGATTAATCATTAAATTAAATCTTATTTAATCGTATTAAAATAAGACGTAAAATTTATTCAGTCAGTTATCGTATAATTGACTAATAAACTTAAGTGGAATGAGTTCCCACTCAATTTCCAATAAATAACTCTCGTAACTAAACGTACATATCAAATATATGTAATGCTCTAATTAAACTGTATCGCATACAAATAATTAGTATTCTATTTGGGTCTCATCCTATAGGTGTGACCTAAAGGGATCAGTTGATTACCGCCGTCATACGACAATAATGTCAAACTCTAGTCAGCCAAGCGTTACCGATTTACGTTAATCAACTGACGTGGAGTATCAAAATATACTAATCATGCCACGTATATTCCAAATGAGATTTATTATATAAATGCACTATTGTGGAGGACACTTACTCCAACACTTACAACAACAATAACCAAGGTTAAAATTCCGACTCTAGGAGATTTTCACATCAAGGCAACCAATCTTATGTCCCTCCTCCATTTATAGACCAAAGAAACAACAACAACCGAAATCAACACAACAATCACAATCCTCAAAATCAACAAACTTCCCAACAACCACCCCCCTCGAATGAACAATCCAACTCTTCCATTGAACAAATTTTGAAGGGTATGGAGAATAAGGCCATGCAACGTGAGGCAAATACGGAACAAATGATCAAGCTCTTGAGATCCGACATTTCTAATTTCCAAGCTCAACAAAGAAATTTTGATTCCTATTTAGCCAACCAAGAACCCATTACCGTTCAAAAAGGGGAACATGTCCTACCAATCCAAGGCTCCCAGTCTAAGGATGGCCCACCACGCCACCAACAATTACATGCTATCACTTTGGTGGGAGAGAACAAGTTGAAAAATCCTCAAAAACCCATGAGTCCCAATGAAAAGAGAAAGTTGAAGGGTAAGATGGTGGAAGACCATTACCCTAGTGAAGATGAATTCACCCAACCTCCTACAAATGTGACCCAAGATTACACACCTCCTTTACCTTTTCCCAACCGGCCCAAGGTCGTGAGTAAAGAGAAGAAATTTGCAAAGTTTGTGGGAATGCTAAAGAAGCTTGAAGCCTCATCACCTTTCACCGAGGTGGCGAGCCATATGCCACTCTACACCAAATTTCTTAAGGAGGTGTTAACAAAGAAAAAGAGCATAACCAGTGATGGAATAGTAGCCTTAACCGAGGAATGTAGTGCGGTGTTGCTTAACCATATGCCAAAGAAGTTACAAGATCCGGGTAGCTTTTCAATTCCATGCATGGTTGGCAATGTGAACATTGAAAGAGCATTGTGTGACTTGGGTGCAAGTGTTAGCATCTTGCCACTTCCTATTGCTAAGAAACTCGGCTTACAAGACATGATTCCTACCTCCATGGCATTGCAACTTGCCGATCGATCGGTCTAATATCCAAGGGGTGTAATAGAGGATGCACCGGTAAAGGTAGGGAATTTCTACATACCGGCGGACTTCGTGGTATTAGATATTCCGGAGGATCAACAAACTCCAATAATCCTCGAGAGACCTTTCATGGCAACCAGGGGAGTCATGATCGATGTGAAGAACGGGCTACTATCTTTCAATGTTGGAGGCAATGCAATTGAGTTTTCCTTGACGGGTATCTTATCCAAGCCGATGTTTGAAAGTGCTTATTCTGTGAATGTCGTTGAGGACATTGTTGATGATAGGAGAAAAGAGGAGAGTGATGAGAGTGATGACTTGTTTGGTGTTATAGCTTTGGAGAGCTCTAGGGAGAACGAGATAGATGGTCTTATTGACGATGAAATTGAAGCATTTTTGAATTCTCCAATTTCATTTGATTTAAACTTTACAGAAAGTGATCCTTGGCTCCTTGGCTCCTCCCTTAGTTGGGAGAGCCAAGATGATAAGATTGAGGAAACCATGAGAGAGAACTACTTGGGAAAATTGCTCCTTGATGAAGAAAACGGTGAAGTCGAGGTCTTGCTTCCTCCTTCACCTACCACTTTGAAGCCTTGTATGCCCTTGCCACTTGATTCTCTTGAGAGGGTGAGTGTTTTCACACTCTTTACCCCTCCCGTCTACCATGATAAGCCGCCCAAAATTACCAAGGGGTGTGGAGAGTTGCCATGTGAGTCTAGCTATATTCTACCAACTTCTCCTACTTTATACCACAAAGAAGACGGTGAAGAGTCGATTGAGCTTGGGTTGAGTTTACCGGTGTATAATTCTTTGAGCCCCATTGTCGTTTACTTGTGCTTGTTTATGGGGTTTGCTCAAGAATTTGATAAGTTGCTCCGGGCTTTGAGCAACAATGATGCAAAGCGGTGGCGAAATTGACAAGCTTCCCTTGTGGGCATGAGTAAGTGGACCACTTCACTCCCTTGAGCATATGCATTTTGATGAATTTCATTCATTCTTAGGCATTCATGAGTTGAATATTGTCCCTTACCCCACTTTGAAAATCCAAATAAAATTTCCTTGAATCCAAAGTTTTCCCCCAAGCATCCAAATGCGAGTTAATTCAAATTAGCTCTCTTCTCATTTCAATAAACAAACTTGCATCCATGTAGTTAGCTTGCATTTATTTTAGACTTATTTCACTTTTTGCATTGTCATTTACATTTTCTTGCTATTGAAAAAACTCAAAAACATGTTATTGCATTTAGTTGCTCTTCCCCTCCTAACTTTTGGACCATTGAGGACAATGTCCGATTTAAGTGTGGGGAGGAGATTAGTGTATATAGATTAATTTTGAAAAATTCAAAAATTTAAAAATTTGAAAAATTTGAAAAAAATTCCTAAAAATTAGTTTATTTTGTATATATTGTTGTGTGCTTCCTCTTATCTCAACATATAGGTGCACCCCACATCATATGAAGCACGAAATAGGGAAAATGAAGACGCTATGGTGAGATCTTTCCTATTCTCTTCTCCCTTATCTCTTTTTCTTCTTACTTGTTGTTTGAGGAGGACGGGATGTGTTGATGACGATGTTGTGGATTTTGTTGATTGGCATGTGTGCCACTTGTGTGTTGTTAGTAGATATCACTAGCTTGTGTGTCATATAATCGGTTAGAGCATGTGCATTTAGGTGTATATATAGATTGCATCATGGCATATAGTCGCATTTAGAAAATTGGTTTTGTAATTTGTCTATTTGGAAAACTTGTTGAATGTGCATAATCCCTTCTAGCTACTTTTTCATTCATAAAGTGTTCATCTTAATCGTGGAATTTTAGACTCCCTAGGTTGTGTATTTCTAATGAGTTTTGACCCGTCTACTAATGCCGAGTCATGAGTTTGCACTTTCTCCACCTCGACAACCCCAATTGATCTGAATATTCCGTTAGTTGAAAGAATTCTTAGGTGACCGTCTTACTATGCAACCAACCTTGATCCATTGTTCCTCCACTTCAACTTACAAAAAGGAAACAACGCAAGCAAGCCAAAAATATTGAGTCAAATATCATGTTTTCTTGTTTTCGTCGAGGAAATGCAAAACGGAACTTCTAGGGATTCTAGTGGGCCCACATCTAGGGTCCCGCTCGATGCCACTACGGTGTAGATACCCCTATTGTTGGTTCCGACCGCGTGTCCTTGACGGAAACCGTGTGCCATAATGTCAAAAATTGCAAATCAAAAACGCAACTCAAAAAGAAAGAAAAGAAAACCAAAAGAAGAAATTTTTTTTTGGAGAAATGAAGAAATTTCCAAGCAATAAGACTCAAATCTCTTTTTCCTTTAACCCTTCTTGGATCAATTACCCTTGAGTTGCATAGCGAGATGGGACGACCCTTGTGTCTCACTTAGTGGAGAAACATGAATTCCTTATGCTATTGTGTTTAATAACGTCACGGGGATCTCATTTCCATCTTCCATTTTATCGCTCTTGACCAAGCTAATAGTAGACGGGACTCGAAATTTCATTAGTCTTGCACCGCTAAGAGGCGAACACTTTTCCATGCTTTATGATACTAGTGGCCAATAAGGATCATGCATTTATTTAGACGGTTCTCCTTATAGATATTTTCGTCATATGGATGAGGCGTGTGACTATTCTTTTGTTCGGTGCATTCTTGTCATGGTCCTACATGCTTATCATTTGGATAGACCGCAAGTTTTCCGCAAGCCCCCACTTGCCTTGCATGGGAGTACATACCTCATTGTATTCCGTTGTGAGTTGAAGGGACGGAGAAGGCCCGTTAATTGCCTTTCATCGGATTTTAGTAGCTTAGTTTAGCCTATTTAAATAAGGGTCTTGTTTTTGCTCACTTACTTACTCGGGGACGAGTAATATTTAAGTGTGGGGAGGTTTGATATACGATTATTTTAGATCGTTTCCCCTCTTTATTCTCTTATGTTTTAGCGTAATTACCTTAGTTTAGCGTCGGTTTTATCGTGTTTTGACCCTTATCCCGTGTACTCACATACTATTTAATTCCGTCTCAATTTATAAGGAATATGCCAAGACAAGGACGAGACGGGATGAAAATCGAGAAACCGTCACAAAACAAGCAAAGAAAAGAATAAGGAAAAGAAAGAAAAGAAAAGGAAAGAAAAGAAGAGAAAAGGAAGAGAAAAAGAAGACGGAGGTTGTAACACCCGCAAATGTACCCTATTTTTATAGTGAAAATATTTTACGGATACTTTTCAGTGAAATTTAGTTTTAATTTGGAATTTAATGTTCCGAGTCGAATTTAGAATTTCCGAGTTCGTATTTGGAATTTCAGCGAGATTCCATGTGAATCCCGTCTTAAGGCGACTTTGACTTTTCCACTCATACTCCTTCTTATACTCCCTCAAACCCTAACCTAATTCATTCCTCACAACTCAACATTTCTTCTTCCTTAAGAAAACCAAAACCTTGCCTCCATTTTTGATCCAAGCTTAGATTCGTCATAACTCATTCGTTTTTTGGTCAAATTCACGTAAGTTCGTCTTATTCTTCCCCTCTTAGCTTCCTCTATCCGTAATGGTAATAAAATTACCGTCTTTCTCGCTTTTTAAATTATCCGTCTTTCTCAAGGTGAATGATATTCATCTTTTATTATCTAATTGTATGTAGGTGGAGACTAGGAAGGTTTAGAAACCGTTTAAAGACGCGAAAAGGTAAAGGTGAAGGGTTACTCGATATCATTTACGTGTTTTATGTGTTTTCTAGGCTAGTAATCGTATTTAGATTATGGTTAGTATGCTTAGGACTTGTGTTGTTGTTGATGGATGTTGTTAGTTGTTAATTGATATGAGAATTGATGGTTTGTGATGATAAATGAGGATTTTTGGTTGTTGATAACATGTTGGTTTTGATCGTTCCTGAATCCCGTGTGGGACGCTGGCTGCGTCGTGGGACGCAGGCTGCGTTGTAGGACGCAGGCTGCGTCGTGGTGGCGCTGGCTGCGTTACGCGCGACCGACTGCAGTTTTCCTGCACTGACCCCTTTTCGTAAAATAATCATATCTCCTTTGTTACTTGCTTGTTTTGAGCTTGTGACATCTCGTTGGAACCGTAAGAGGATAAGCTATCACCTCCATTTAGAATTTCTGCATTTTAATGTCTAGAACTCTAGTTATGACCGTTTGAAGTGGACCCTTGTTTTCGTTGGTTTCCAAACAACGTTGTTTTGGAGAGGTATCTATGTTTCTTATTTATTATGCTTCATAAACTTGTTCTAATGCTTATGTATCATGTATTGATTCATTTTGATCATAGTTAAGTTTATATAATTCCCTATTCTCATGTTTTGTGACGGTTTTGATATGTCCTACTTTGAGTCGGTTTTTACAAATGATACGGTTTGAGCACTATTTTGTTATGTGCTTTGTACTCTCATTCCCTTGGCTACCTCCACGTTCGTAAGGCTGGAATGTCGGAACGGGGAGGTATCATACTGCTTAATTGCATGTGTTAGTGGGCATACGACGACGTTGTTGGGAGGCGAACGCTTTGCGTTGATCGACCCGGCCGTCAAATGTTGTGTACTTGCGAGGTGGTGTTATTTGCATGTAGCGTACCGCTTGTTATGTGGCTCAAGCTCTTTTCCGCCTCTTTCGTGAAGGTTGACCGAATTTGGGGTACTCGACGTCTTTGTATGATCGAGTCTTGGATGTGGAACGTCTTACCACATGTCGAATCGGGGAAATGTCTTATCCCGAGAGTCTGGCCAGGTTTAGACTAGGACCGTATTATTATCGTCGTCCTAGCGGGAGGAAATTAGTCTACATATTCGAAATGAATTGAATCGTGTATGCGTTCAGGGAAACGTCTTATCCCGTGGATGCCTTTTAATCATACTTGCCATGTACACGGTGCTAGTGCGTTTCATTTACCGTGAGAGAGGTCGTCATTGTATTGTTATGTGTGGATGCGTGATTACATGATTGATTATTCATGGTCATTGCATGACTTGGCATGGTTTGTTTGTCGAGTCTCAATCTTATCAAACTTATATCGCTAACGGTGAGATGTAAGCCCTAGTGAGCGTATTCGGTTGCCTAAGAGTGTCTTCCCCGAGTCTTTGTATAATATGATGGATTCGGATTTGTACTTCATATGCTCTTATCCTTATATATTGAATTGCCTATTTATCCTTATCGTATTTCACATGTATATTCATATATGCATGCTTCTACTTTCGTATTTCCTTTTATGTACGTTTAATGTGATATGGCTGGGAGAACCCGGAGTTACTCCCCACTGATTGTGGCGTTCATGTTTTTCATGGATGAACAAGTTGCTTGATTGGATGGCTTTTTGCTTGGGGTATTTTAAGTTCGGGTGTGAGCTAGCGGGCGTTGTCCCTGGATGAATCACCTCTTGACGTTATTTAGCTAGTTTGCTAATTACTTTTACATTGATAACATTTGAAGAAACTACGTCTCTTGTTGTAGTATATCTCGTATTTTGATTTGTAATTTTTGACACTCCTCGTACTTTCCTTCTTGCATGTATAAAAGTTTTAAAAACTTCATATTTCCGCTATATAATTCACATGCTTGTATGTTTTATATTTCCACATTCGCGAGGGTTGTCAGAGTTGGTATCAGAGCTTTATCGCTCCCGACGCACACACGTGAACCCTAAACTTAAATTACTTGACCTTGAAATAATAAATGAGAGATGGGTAGACTTAAGGACCTAAGGTGGTAGTCTTTGGTGTTCTTGATGTTTGTTAGGTTCTAACTTGTTTGTTAATTGTGTTGAGTGATGTTATGTTTGTTTGTATCTACCGTTTTGAGGTGGATCATTGTGTTACCTAGAAGAAGTATCCTCTACCGAATATTTGAAGATTGACAAGCCTAATTGAAGTGTATTTCTTCCTCATCTATGAATTCTCTCGTCCTTAATGTATTATGCTCTCTTCCTTCTATCTAGGTGCTTCTTTCTCTTCCAACTTGTTTGCCTCTTGGGAATTACTCTTGATAGTTTCCTCCATCTTACCATTGGTATCCTTACCTTCCTGATGTAACATTTTTATGGATGTCATACCCTTTTGTTTGTGGTATATTGTACTTGGTCGGAAGAACTTTGAACTTTGTGGAATATTAGTGTTGGTTAGAATGAATTTGTGATTTGAGGAAAATGGTGTAGATCTAAATTCACCCTATAGTGGTGATTGGTTGTATCTCTATGGAAAGGTAGTAAGATAAGTTTGATGATTTTAATGCTTGATGCTTGTCATGACTAATGTGTGGATAGTTCATGATATTTGATGGTGTAAGGTTGAATGAGTTGGCTAAGACTTCTTAACCCATTAGCGATTTAATCTTTTGAATTTAGAAGTTTGGATGATGCCTTGAGTTGTCAAATGCTTTTGAGACTAAGCGACTTCTTGTGGATTCTAGTTTATGTGTTAGAGTATAGGCTTGGTGAAAAAGCATTTGGCTATAGTTCTTGGATTTAAAGATATGATCTTATCTTATGGTATCGGAGACTCGTTTGGAGTAGTACGGTTTCGTTGTAAGTTGAACCATATTACTTGAGGATTATGATGTGAGCTATGATGGAAATACCTTGGGACGTTAATGATGATGTTTGACTTGAGGTTGTACTTTGATAATAATGAACTCGTGGGCTATAAGAGTTGAAAATGACCGAGTATAAGGGAGTATTTAATAGTCCTTCAGTTAAATAAACCTTTGAGGTTGTGTTGAATATTTGAGCTAGGAATGTTATGATACTTGAGTTGCAATTCCGCATTTGGGATTCCGTGTGATATGAAAGGATGGATGAATTGGGTTGTAGTCGATTTATCAAATCTAGGTGTACCTTACTTTGATGATTGTACGTGGTATGATGGTCCCTTGTAAGAGGCCTTTGTACAGGAATAATTAAGTTGTTTTACTATCGCCTTAAGCTTGAAAGGAGAAATTTTGTGGATTAAACATTAAACCATTACCCGTGCCATTGTCCCTTTTAATTTCCATTCTTGAATGTTTTTGTCAAGATTGATCTTTAAGAAATCGCATGCTCGTATCTTCTTTCTTACTAGGATATATTCATACCTCTACCATCTGCTTTGTCTCTTCCTTGACCTCATTATTTTCAGCGCTCCTCTCTTGTAATCTCGTGCCCTTTTTATTCTTGTGTTCTCCTTGAAATTCCTTATCGTTTCCTATCTTGTTGCTCCTGCATCTTTTCTCTAATGGATTGGGTATTCCATTTGTAAGGCTCAGAGAATAAGTGTAATGTATTTTGGAATCCTTAGGTTAGAATATGTGTCCTTGAATTGAACAAATTTCATATTGTATTTCATCATGGGAAATAAGACTTAAGCTCTAGGATGAATCCAAATAGTGATAATATATCCTCTCTTAGTGGTTTTAGATTTGGAGTTTGGTATTGTAGTGGTATTTTAAGAATTGAGTGGATCATGATAATAGTTCGTTGTTGCGAGATATTGGAATAGTTACCTTGGAGGTTGTTTGGGAAGTTGTTGTCTTAAATTGTTACGCTCTAAAAAGGAATCTTACTTGTGAAATTTAGATTTGTGACCAGATTCGAGGAATAATCTCATAAGCGAAGACCGATATGTTTTGAGTTTTAGATGGACTAGATAATTTGAATGATTGTCTGATTGCCTAGTGATTGGTCATTTGTGGTTTGGAATTAGTAATTCTCTTTTATTCTTAAGGAATCATAGTTTGATATTGAGAAATGTTCGTTGCAATCTTTGGATAGTGAGTCCTCAGTTTTTATGGATTATAGAGTTAGAATAGTGAACCCATTTATCTTGAAGATTAGTAACCACCATAGTTTGCTAATGTGACTATTTTTATTTAAGGCTTCGAGCATAGTAGTGATCGAATTAAGGATGTTATGGCGTATTAAAGAATTATTATAACCGATAATGGATTGTGGATGTTCCCTTGTCGTGAGATTTTGGATGAGGCTAGTTGAATCTTAGATAATTATGTTTGTTGCTTTGATTGTGTTTTGACTTTCGAAGATGAGAAAGTTCATTGCAAATTTAGGATAATGAGTTTGAAGTAAATTGAATCAAGGGAATTTCATGGTAAGTCTCCTTTACCATGTGGATTGTTAGTTGTTGAGTCTACCGTGCCGATGGACTTTAGTGGATACTAAATGGATCTGAATAATTAGGTTATTGGCTTGAAATCTCGTGATTATGGAATATTATTGTAGGAATTCTGATGATTGAAATTGATGAGTTGCAAATTGGGTAAATTGCATTCTCTTGAGGATTTGGTTTATTAGTAGAGTTAGTGATGTCGAATTCTTGTAGATCTTCTTGCCGACTTTATCTTGATCTTCCTATCCCAAAGAGTTCGATTTGTTTCGTTTCTGCGTGTTTTGTATATATTTTGTTACCTGAATTGTGTGTGAATTATGCGAGTCGCTCTATGTACGTGTAATGTCTTGTTATTTGATTTTATCTTTGATAAAACTTTCAAATTTCCATATTATAGTTCTAGTTTAACGTTTCAAAGAAGTCTAAAGATGGTTTGTGTACCCTCTTTTTGGAGAAAATAGATTTCTTTCCCTTTTATATTTGGATTTTGTGTTTGGTTGGATGTTTGGACTTGTTATTGGAGACGTCTGGTGACTAGTCCTGCACTTACTAACACTTGTTTGATTTTCGATTTCACTATTTCGACTTTGATTTGATCTGGGTAATTTGAGTTCTCGTTCGCGACAGGCACTCTTTGTTGGAGCAAGTGTCCTCCACAATAGTGCATTTATATTATAAATCTCATTTTGGAATATTAGTGGGATGACTAGTATTTTGATACTCCAAGTCAGTTGATTAACGTAAATCGATAACGGTCAGCTGACTAGAGTTAGACGTTTATTGTCCGTATGACGGCGGTAATCAACTGACCCCTTTCGGTCACACCTATAGGATGAGACCCAAACAGAAATCTAATTATTTGTATGCGATACATATTAATTAGTACTTTATATATATATTTGATATATGTTTAGTTACGAGAGTTAATTATTGGAAATTGAGTTACGAACTCATTCCGGATAAGTTTATTAGTCAAGTATACGATAATTGACTGAATAAATTTTACGTCTTATTTTAATACGATTAAATAAGATTTAATTTAATGATTAATAGTTAATTCATTAAATTAGTTGAGGTTATGCATATACTTTGAGGTAGAGGTGATTAGTTAATTATATTTACAAGGAGTTGTAAAATTAAACTAACTAGGCATTGTGGGACCCATTATATATTGATATAATGATAAAATATCACTTAAAAGTTAAGTGTATATTATTAATTAATTTGAGTCATAAAATTGTTATATGATCAAATTAATCATTAATTATACAAGATAATTAATCATGTGATTATAAGTATTTGTGGGACAAATATCAAAAATCAAAATGGACCACATGACACTAGTAAGAGCCGAAATCATGTAGTGTATAACATGATGGTTGTTGTTTCTTGTATCATACTACAACATGTGATCATGTCATGTTTATGACACATGATCATGATCTTATTCAATACTACACTCAAAGTAATTGCATGGGATTATTTTAAGCAAAATAAGGGGCCATTCATGCATGTCTTGGCCGGACCTTTGTGTCCTTAAAAGGACAACTTTGTTGTTCATTTTGCTTGCTTGTTCATTCTTGTTTTGAATGCTTATCTCACTAAAATCCTCTTCTCACTAAAAACCTCTCAAATACTAATATTTTCCTATTACTAGAGTAGTAATAAAATCTAATATTAGTTCATCTTTTCACTTGTGTTTCTAGTCAAAAAACCAAGTGATTAGTTTGGGTTTTCTCTTGGGTGCTTCTTAAAGGAGGTCTTCTACTTTGAAGATTACAAGGAGGATCATCTTTTTCATTCTAGCACAAGAACAACAAGAAAGGTGTTTCTTGTTGTGCACATAAAACCGAAATTTTCCCAATGTAAGGAAATTTCTTCTTACTTTTTATTATGCATTTTAATTTGCATGCATGTTACATAGATCATTATTAAACACTAAATTAATAAGTAATTTAGTAACTAATTAGAGGAGTCTAATTAGGGTCTTTGAACTTTCATGTGGTATCAGAGCTAGCTTGTAGCATGCATGTTGATTTTAAGCATTAAATCGGGTTATACGATAACTTGAGTAAAAATCGAAAATTTATGTTAAAAATGGTTTTCACGAAATTTTCTGATTTGCATGCATACCTACTGATCTCAAAATGTTTGTGGTCAAATTTGGTGAATTTACGAATTAATTTGCTATTTATTTTGATTTATGGCCTTTATAATCGAGTTAGCATGCGGTTTTATGTTAAAAGTTAACTAAAAATAGTTGCATGTTGAATCTGGCCTCAAATTTTTAATATGTTGTCACATGCATGGTGTACATATTGTATGTAATTTTTCGTGACATTTAGTCATGTATTGCATGGTTATTGATTTTTATTGGATAAAAATCGATTTAAAGGAGTTATTTTGTTCTTAAAATTGAAACGAGACTTTCTGGAGTTGAAAATTTTTTTGTACATTTTAAAATAATATTTATATCATCCTGGTAAAATCTGAAAATTTGTTTCATCATTTTACTATTTTAGTTGGTTTTTATTTGATAAAAACCGATTCTTATATGCTATTTGTTCATAAAATCATTTCAAATTTTTGGGCAAATGTTTTTTGTTCTTGAGGTTCCTGGAAGTGTTCCAGTATGTACAAATATTTTTGTTTCAATTTTAATGATTTTTCATTTTATTTTGGGTTTAATTCATAAAAGTTATGATTAAACCTCTTTAAATAGCAAATGCGATCAATTCAAACTAATTAAACACAAGTGAAATTAGTGGGGACTAATTTTGAGTTCTAAATCAGTTTAGATAATTAGTTTGAGCTTAAATACTATTTAAGTGTTGATTATTGATTTTTAGTAGATAAAATCGATAAAATTCGTAAAAACCGAGCTAGAATGAACATGACAAGTGTTGAGGGTGATTTTGGCATGATTTTACAGCATTTTTATTTATGTTGTTGAATGAATGACTGTCATTTATTTATTTTATTGCAAGTTGTACCTAGTATGGCCTAGATTATTTTTAATCGGTATTACCCGTAATGTAAGGGAATACCGATTTGGTTGTAATTTATTGCGATTTCGTATCGCCGTTTTGTAATAATTAATAATTTCATTTTATAGATCAAATGTATAATAGGAATTTGCTATGGATTCATTTGTATTTTTGTAATTATTTATTGTGAAGACGGTGATTCCCAAAGTCGGTGTTCCAAAAGACGGTGCCATATTGGAAGGCGTTCCATGAAGAGGCAAGGGGCCAAGAAGTTGGTTTCCGATTTGTAATCATCTAGTTAATTAGATTAGCTAGGTGGCCATACTAGGATTTAATTTGATTGCTTGCTTTATTTTTCCGCACATGCCAAAATCCCCAACATGCATTTTATTTATCGATTGTCAATTCAACGTTATTCAAAATTCACCGACTTAGTTCACTTATAGGGAATTAATAACTAAAATTGGCAAGACCTCTCACATAACTTAAAAAGGAATTGAGATGTAGCCTTACCAATTGAAGCACCTATGAATCCCGTGTTCATTAGGACAACCACAACGTGGACCTTTTTACCTCGGGTAAGTAGGGTGATACGATCACACGCCTAAATTGGGTTGGACTCAACAAGATAAGCGTTATCTTGGGACTAGGAGATGGGTTTAGTTGAAATCCGTCGACCGAGAGTTCTAGGAGTATAATTAGTCAAAAGTTGACTTACCGTCTTTTACATAAAAGTTGCATAACATGTTCTTTTGTCTAAAATGCGGGTCTCGGAATCGCTTATATAATTTCGTGAGGGGTCATTATATGAGTGACTTGTTGAAATTGGTTATACAAGTAAAATTGATTAAAACAATGAATGTTAATATTTCCTAATTTTGTTGTAGTTATTCATAATTCGCAATGGCAAACAATAACAACACCGTTCAACTAGGAAGAGACTCATGGCTAAGGTCCGTTATGGACAAATGCATCTTAAAAGACGATGGAACTAATTTCGTCGAGTGGGAGCAAACGATCAAGGGCGCGGCGTTATCGGATAACGTTTTGCGCTACTTGACCGAGGCACCACCCAATGAACCCGGCCCAAGAGCCACTAATGCGGCCAAAGCCGCCTATGAGGAATACCGTAAGGTAGCAAACGACGTCAAGATGGTCTTGATTTGGTCGATGTCCTCAACCCTTAAGCAACAATACATCACCCTTGGAGCATATGAGATATTCTCTAGGGTGACATTGGCTTTTTCTCAATCACCCGAGATTCGCCAATACAATGCTATGACTCGGCTTTTTGAAGCCAAGCTAGATAGGGGCCAAAAGGTTGGTCCACATGTGCTTAAGATGGTGGAACATGTTGACACTCTAGATCGTCTAGGGGTCAAGATCCCTAAGAAGCTAGCGGTTGGCCGCATCCTTCACTCACTTCCTCCCAAGTTTGCCCAAGCTAGGGCAAACTATAACATGCATGGCATGGATAAGAGCTTTCACGAGCTCCATGCTCTCCTTACCCAAGTCGAACGGGATATGGAAGCAAGGGGGAGTGAGCAAAGGG
>JAIUZE010012241.1:0-29616 GCA_022085475.1 Heliosperma pusillum | reverse complement strand
CCCATTTGCAAATATCAGCTTGGGGTTCTTTTTTTCGTCTAATCTTTCATACATCCACCGTCGTTCTAATCTTTTCATGTTATTATGTATCTACATTTAAATATATATATGTTATAAAATAAATTATCAGAAATTAACAACAATGATAATCAATAATCACACATACTAAATTAAACATTTATTCTCATCAACAAGTAAAATTAAATTTCTTCAATTGGGTCCTTATCACTCAAACCTAAACCCATCAATCTACGTTTCAAGTCACTAGCAAACACCACTTGTAATTTATTAATGAGGAAAAAATTCGGCAGCAATTCCCCTTTGTTTTCTAAATACACAATGTTGAATAAATATTTACTCAACATATGCATTCAGAAAACATTAAAGGAATTGTTACCGAAATCTTTCCTCATTAATAAATTACAAGTTATGTGTTTACTACCTAAGTGACTTGAAACGTAGAAAGACAGTCCCAAAACGGGGACTATTCAAAAATTACTCCTAACGAGTAATTTTTGAACGGGTACTAAGTCAATATCAACACATGTAATAATTTTAACATACAAAACACATGTAATAACTAGCTACTAACAACAACACAAATTTTATTATCAAATGATTAAGACGCAGGGCGAAATTATATTAACAACAACCAAAATTTCAATATCAAAAACAATAATGACTATTATCCTACGTCAATTAAAGACAAACAAATAATTAAGACGGAAGGCGAAATTAAATTAACAACAAAAATTTCAATATCAAAAACAATAATGGCTACTATCCTACGTCAATTAAAGACAAACAAGTGATTAAGACGGAGGGCGAAATTTCATTAACAACAAAAATTTCATTAACAAAAAAAGTAATGGCTACTATCCTACGTCAATTAAAGACAAACAAATGATTAAGACGGAGGGCGAAATTAAAGTAAAGACAAATATAATACCTAAGGATGAAAATAAACAAAGAAAGCGGCGACAAGCAGTGACGGCGACAAGTAGCGGCGGTCGACGGTCGACGGTCGGAGGTAGCTAGTGGTGGTCGTCGGATCTACAACAAACAACTAATAAAGAACCTATAAATTAACAAAATGAGAAAAGAAAGAGAATGAAATAGTTAATTAAACTTACCAAGGATGTGGTGGTCGGAAAGTAGTCGCCGGAGGAAGTTAGTCGGTGGTAGTGATGGAGCCGGTGGTCGGAAAGTGGATTAAATTGATTTGGGGGTTAGGTTTTGGGGAAAATGGAGAAGAAAGAAATGACGGGCTGATTGTTCGATTCAGCATAAAAAGAAACTTTCTGACGGAAATTCCGTCAGGAATCCGTCGGGTTAGCGAAAATTCGAGGAGCTTTCTGACGGAATTTCCGTCAGAATCTATGTCTGACTGGGCAGTATTTTAACTGCATTATTAGTTGCTTCTGACGGATTTTCCGTCAGTACCCTAGTAATTTCTGACGGAATTTCCGTCAGTACCCGTAAGTAAATTTTGCCGCCTTTGACTTAGTCAACGCGCCATTTTTCACTGACGGTTACTGACGGATTATCCGTCAGTTTTATTTTTCCGTCAGAATTCCGTCAGTAGTCCGTCAATCATAAAAAATCACTGACGGATTTTTTTTTCCGTCAGAAAAACCGTCAGTTTCCCGTGTTTTCGTTGTAGTATGTTGTGCTAAGCCAATTGTGGCCCTAGGATGTATCGAATGAGTAAGATGTAACCTCATTGACTATATAAGGCTTATTCCTAATGAATGAAAGGCAGATTTGAAGTAAACACAAAAACTGAAACCATTGTTTCTGTTGATATCTCTTGGCTGTGTGCTTGAGAAAACTTCCATTGCTGTATGCTTGGAAGTGAGCTTAGACCCTTAGCTGAGTACTAGGATCAAGGTTCAACCCTCAACCATTGGCTTTGTGCTTTGGTTAAGGTTCTATCTCTTTCTTTCAGCATCCAGTCCAAACAAAACAGAGCAATCTCCAAGTGTCTAACCTTAGTTCAATTTGTCATTGTTTAGCTTGTTTTCTGAATAGTTTCATTGCAAATTGGTTATCAGAGCTTTGGTTTGTGAGTTCATTTACCTAACTACATTAAAAATACAAAAACCAACCATGAGTGAAGAGAGAATCAAAGGTCTTGAGAATACAGTTCAAGGTCTTGCCAGAACTATAATGGAGGTCTCCAGATCTGTCAATGAACTTCTTGAGGGCCAACAGAACAATGATGCAAGGGGAGGCAGAGGTCGAGGAAGAGGAGCACCTTTCCCACATGGAGGAAGGAGGAGGCAACCTGTAGATCAATTTGAAATGTCAGACTCAGATGGCTCAGATCAAAGTCTTCTCAGACACCAAGACAAAGACATAAAGGTAGAAATCCCTGACTTTCTAGGTAGCATGAACCCTGATGATTTCCTAGATTGGTTAAGGTCTGTAGAAAGAGTCTTTGAGTTTAAAGGATACACTGATAGAAAGGCTTTTAAGGTTGCTATCATGAAACTAAAAGGTTATGCCTCACTGTGGTATGAAAACATGAAAACCTTGAGGGTTAGGAAGGGAAAGAACCTGTTAAGTCATGGCTCAAACTGAAAAAGAAAATGAGGGCTAAGTTTGTCTCTAGGGACTACACTCAGGACATGTTCATTAAGCTCACTCACCTGAAACAAGACCAAAGACCTGTAGAGTCTTATCTAAGGGACTTTGAACAACTCACACTGCAATGTGAGGTTGTTGAGAAATCTGAGCAAAAGATAGCAAGGTTCTTAGAAGGTTTGGATGAGAGGATAGCTAGTAAAGTCAGGCTACAAAATATATACTCCTTTGAGGAAGCTGTCAACTTGTCTTTGAGGGTAGAAAAGTTGGGGAAGGGAAAGGCCAGTGCTTCTAAGACACCTGCTAGAACCCCCACCTTCAAACCTTTTGTAGGAGTCAAGATAGGAGAACCTGTGGTTCCTATTAAGACCCCTTTCAACCTTGATAAAGGCAAGGCTGTTGAGGCAGGCCAAATGAAGACTACCCCTCTCAAAAAGTGTTTTCAATGTCAAGGGTATGGACATTTTGCTAGAGAATGTCCATCTAAAAGGGCTCTGAGCACCCTAGAAGTAATTCATTGGGGAGATGATGAAGTGTTGGTCTGTGATGATGAGATGGAAGAGCCTGAGGTAGAGGCTAGTGAGGAATTGATAGAGCCTGATGCAGGGTTAAGTTTGGTAACATGGAGGGTAATGCATACTCAACCCCAACCTTTGGAAGAGGATCAAAGACACCAGATCTTTAGGACCAGATGTACTATCAAGGGCAGAGTGTGTAACCTCATTATTGATGGTGGAAGCTGCACTAATGTGGCCTCCAAAACACTGATAGACAAACTAGCTCTACCCACCAAGGACCACCCCCTACCTTACAAACTCAGATGGTTAAACAAAGGGGCTGAGATCAAGGTGGATGAACAATGTGTTGTACCTTTCTCAATTGGTAAAGGGTATGTGGATGAAAGTCTTTGTGATGTTTTGCCTATGGATGCATGTCACCTCTTGCTTGGGAGGCCATGGGAGTTTGATAGGGATGTCGTACACCATGGGAGGGACAACACCTACACTTTTAAGTATGGGAAGAAGAAAATCACTCTGGCACCTTTACCACCTGCTTTAAAGATCAACCCAAACCCCATGAGTGAGGCTTCCAAGGAAGTCATGTTGATACGTGAGTCAGAAATAGTTCAAGAGCTAAGTGAGTTACAACCTGTGTACATATTACTTGCCAAGGAGACTGGAATGAGCATGATTGATATCCCTGAAGAGGTCAAGTCTATCCTAGAAAGTTATGGTGATGTCTTTCCTACTGAGCTCCCTAGTGGATTGCCACCACTTAGGGGAATAGAACACCACATTGACCTAGTGCCTGGAGCTATCCTACCCAACAAGCCAGCTTACAGGAGTGATCCTAAGGCTACACAAGAGCTCCAACTTCAAGTAGGTGAGCTGCTCAACAAGGGCTATGTCAGGGAATCCCTCAGCCCTTGTGCTGTACCAGCCTTGCTTGTGCCAAAGAAGGATGGGACTTGGCGTATGTGCATTGACAGTAGGGCCATCAACAACATTACCATCAAGTATAGGTTCCCCATACCTAGACTTAATGATATTCTGGATGAGTTAAGTGGGGCTCAAGTATTCACTAAGATTGATCTAAGGCAGGGCTATCACCAAGTGAGGATAAGAGCAGGGGATGAATGGAAGACAACTTTCAAGACTAAACATGGGCTCTATGAATGGTTGGTGATGCCTTTTGGGTTGTCTAATGCCCCTAGTACCTTCATGAGGTTGATGACAGAGGTCCTAAGGCCCTACTTAGGCAAGTGTGTGGTGGTTTACTTTGATGACATTCTTATTTACAGTTCAACTAGGGGAGAACATTTGCAGCATCTAAAGTTGTTGTTTGAGGTCCTAAGAGAGAACAAGTTGTATGGCAAACTAGAGAAGTGCAACTTCATGTAGCCTAAGGTTTACTTCCTTGGGTTCATCATCTCTAAAAAGGGAGTAGCAGTTGATCCTGAGAAAGTGCAAGCAATCAAGGAATGGCCCCTTCCTCAAACTGTTACTAATGTTCGAAGTTTTCATGGGTTAGCCTATTTCTATAGGAGGTTCTTACAAGGGTTTAGTTCAATCATGGCCCCTATTACTGAGTGCATGAAGAAGGGAGAGTTCAAGTGGAATGAGAAGGCTGAAAGGTCCTTCAACCTGATCAAGGAGCTATTGTGTAAATCTCCAATATTGGTTCTACCAGATTTTAACAAACTCTTTGAAGTAGAGTGTGATGCCAGTGGCCTTGGCATAGGAGCTGTGCTTACTCAAGAGAAGAAACCTGTTGCATACTTCAGTGAGAAGCTAAATGGAGCCAAGCTTAATTACTCCACATATGACAAGGAATTCTATGCCATTGTGAGAGCATTGAACCATTGGGGACACTACTTAAAGCCCAAACCATTTGTGCTACATTCTGATCATGAGGCTCTCAAATACATCAATGGACAGCATAAACTCAACCCCAGGCATGCCAAATGGGTAGAATTCTTACAATCCTTCTCATTCTCCAGCAAGTACATAGAGGGTAAGAACAATGTTGTAGCTGATGCATTGTCTAGAAGATCTGTGATGTTGACCTTCATGGAACAAAGGGTGTTGGGGTTTGAATTCATAAAAGAGCTCTATCAGGAAGACCCAGACTTCAAGCATGAATGGGAGGTGTATCAGGAATTGCAATTCAAGAAAGGGAGCAAGTACACAGCTCAGGAAGGCTACTTGTTCTATGGAAACAAACTATGTGTGCCTAAGGGACCTTATAGGGGACTACTGGTCAAAGAGGTTCACTCCAATGGCCTTGCTGGTCACTTTGGGGTGCAGAAGACCTATGACATATTGCAAGATCAGTTCTATTGGCCTAAGATGCTCAGTGATGTGCAAGATGCCCTCAAGAGATGCAGGTCTTGTCAACTAGCCAAAGCACACTTTCAAGCTGGCCCTTACACACCACTTCCAGTACCAAACAAGCCATGGGAAGATCTCAGCATGGACTTCATTGTAGCCTTACCAAGAACTCAAAGGGGAAAGGATTCAATCATGGTGGTTGTAGATAGATTCAGCAAAATGGCACATTTCATTGCTTGTAAGAAGACTGAGGATGCTTTGGGGGTAGCTGAACTATACTTTAGGGAGGTTGTCAAGTTACATGGGGTGCCTCGAAGCATTATCTCATATAGAGACACAAAGTTCATGAGTCACTTCTGGAGAACCTTGTGGAAGCTATTGAAGACCAGGCTATTGTTTAGTACTTCTCACCATCCCCAAACTGATGGGCAGACAGAAGTCACTAACAGGACCCTAGGAAAGATTTTAAGGAGCATTGTTTCTAAGTCATTAAAGGATTGGGACCTCAGGCTAGCACAAGCTGAGTTTGCCTTCAACAGAGCTCCCTCCAGCAGCACAGGTAAACGTCCTTTTGAAACAGTTTATGGAACTAATCCTCTCATGCCTACAGACCTAGCCCCAGTCAAAGGAAGCAAGGCAAGCTATGATGCAAAGAAAAGAGTTGAGCAAAATGATACAGATTCATGAGCAAGTCAAGAAGCAGATTGAAAGGTCCAATGAGTTGTACAAGGCTAGGTCCAAAGGGCATAAGAAAGCAAGGGAGTTCAAGGCAGAGGATCTTGTATGGTTGCATTTAAGGAAAGAGAGATTTCCAGATAAGAGAAGAAACAAGCTCATGCCAAGAGCTGATGGACCATTTGTGATATTGGAGAAGATAGGCACAAATGCTTACAAAGTGGATCTGCCAGGAAGCTATGGTGTCCATGGTACTTTCAATGTTGGAGACTTGAGCCTCTACCATGGTGAATCAGATGATGAAGGTGATGAAGATTTGAGGGCAAATCCTTTTCAAGAAAGGGAGGTTGCAACAGGAGTACATGATCAAGGCAAGACACATACTCAAGACAAGACTAAACTTCAAGACAACAACATCATTCAAAGCAACAACAACAATACAGCCAACACCATGACTAGTTATGACAATGTCTTATTCAGTCCAAGTAACAACCACTTCAAGCCAGCAAAGACAACACAACACCAGCCAGAACAAAGCCTAGCCATCCACTTCCCAAGACTAAGCTACAACAACACACAGCCAACAGCAAAACAAACCCAACACAACAATACCAACCCTCAGCCACAAGCAGTCAGTCACAGTCTTCCTAAATAGGGTCCATGGGGGTCTCACACATTCAAACAAACATAACCAACCATCAATCTTAGTCCTAGGGAGGGTCCTCTACAACTTTGTCCAGGATTTATTTTCCAGGAAATGCATACACAAAAAGTTAGCTTAGGGACAAACTCAAACTGTCCAGATTTCAGTTCTTTTTGCAATAGTTTAAATGTCACTATCAAACTTTCCTATTTTGATCAAACAAGCTCGAGGGCCTTTTTGCAGGACCTTTGGCATTTATCCCACTTCAGTTGAGCTCAAGAATCAAGCTTGAAAGTCCACTCCTTCACCAGATCAACCTAAACAACCCAATTAAGTCAGATTGTGTCATTAGAACTGCTTTTCTACTTTATTGCTTTAGTTCTGAACAATGTAGCTGTTATTTCTGTTTCTTTTGCAAGCCAATTGTGGCCCTAGGATGTATTGAACGAGTAAGATGTAACCTCATTGCCTATATAAGGCTTATTCCTAATGAATGAATGGCAGATTTGAAGTAAACACAAAAACTGAAACCATTGTTTCTGTTGATATCTACTGGCTGTGTGCTTGAGAAAACTTCCATTGCTGTGTGCTTGGAAGTGAGCTTAGACCCTTAGCTGAGTGCTGGGATCAAGGTTCAACCCTCAACCATTGGCTTTGTGCTTTGGTTAAGGTTCTATCTCTTTTCTTTCAGCATCCAGTCCAAACAAAACAGAGCAATCTCCAAGTGTCTAACCTTAGTTCAATTTGTCATTGTTTAGCTTGTTTTCTGAATAGTTTCATTGCAAATTGGTTATCAGAGCTTTGGTTTGTGAGTTCATTTACCTAACTACATTAAAAATACAAAAACCAACCATGAGTGAAGAGAGAATCACAGGTCTTGAGAATACAGTTCAAGGTCTTGCCAGAACTATAATGGAGGTCTCCAGATCTGTCAATGAACTCCTTGAGGGCCAACAGAACTATGATGCAAGGGGAGGCAGAGGTCGAGGAAGAGGAGCACTTTTCCCACATGGAGGAAGGAGGAGGCAACCTGTAGATCAATTTGAAATGTCAGACTCAGATGGCTCAGATCAAAGTCTTCTCAGACACCAAGACAAAGTCATAAAGGTAAAAATCCCTAACTTCCTAGGTAGCATGAACCCTGATGATTTCCTAGATTGGCTAAGGTCTGTAGAAAGAGTCTTTGAGTTTAAAGGATACACTGATAGAAAGGCTTTTAAGGTTGCTATCATGAAACTAAAAGGTTATGGCTCACTGTGGTATGAAAACATGAAAACCTTGAGGGTTATTAGAGAAGGGAAAGAACCTGTTAAGTCATGGCTCAAACTGAAAAAGAAAATGAGGGCTAAGTTTGTGTCTAGGGACTACACTCAGGACATGTTCATTAAGCTCACTCACTTGAAACAAGACCAAAGACCTGTAGAGTCTTATCTAAGGGACTTTGAACAACTCACATTGCAATGTGAGGTTGTTGAGAAATCTGAGTAAAAGATAGCAAGGTTCTTAGAAGGTTTGGATGAGAGGATAGCTAGTAAAGTCAGGCTACAAAATATATACTCCTTTGAGGAAGCTGTCAACTTGTCTTTGAGGGTAGAAAAGTTGGGGAAGGGAAAGGCCAGTGCTTCTAAGACATCTGCTAGAACCCCCACCTTCAAACCTTTTGTAGGAGTCAAGATAGGAGAACCTGTGGTTCCTATTAAGACCCCTTTCAACCTTGATAAAGGCAAGGCTGTTGAGGTAGGCCAAAAGAAGACTACCCCTCTCAAAAAGTGTTTTCAATGTCAAGGGTATGGACATTTTGCTAGAGAATGTCCATCTAAAAGGGCTCTCAGCACCCTAGAAGTAATTCATTGGGGAGATGATGAAGTGTTGGTCTGTGATGATGAGATGGAAGAGCCTGAGGTAGAGGCTAGTGAGGAATTGATAGAGCCTGATGCTGGGTTAAGTTTGGTAACATAGAGGGTAATGCATACTCAACTCCAACCTTTGGAAGAGGATCAAAGACACCAGATCTTTAGGACCAGATGTACTATAAAGGGTAGAGTGTGTAACCTCATTATTGATGGTGGAAGCTGCACTAATGTGGCCTCCAAAACACTGATAGACAAACTAGCTCTACCCACCAAGGACCACCCCCTACCTTACAAACTCAGATGGTTAAACAAAGGGGCTGAGATCAAGGTGGATGAACAATGTGTTGTACCTTTCTCAATTGGTAAAGGGTATGTGGATGAAAGTCTTTGTGATGTTTTGCCTATGGATGCATGTCACCTCTTGCTTGGGAGGCCATGGGAGTTTGATAGGGATGTCGTACACCATGGGAGGGACAACACCTACACTTTTAAGTATGGGAAGAAGAAAATCACTCTGGCACCTTTACCACCTGCTTTAAAGATCAACCCAAACCCCATGAGTGAGGCTTCCAAGGAAGTCATGTTGATACGTGAGTCAGAAATAGTTCAAGAGCTAAGTGAGTTACAACCTGTGTACATATTACTTGCCAAGGAGACTGGAATGAGCATGATTGATATCCCTGAAGAGGTCAAGTCTATCCTAGAAAGTTATGGTGATGTCTTTCCTACTGAGCTCCCTAGTGGACTACCACCACTTAGGGGAATAGAACACCACATTGACCTAGTGCCTGGAGCTATCTTACCCAACAAGCCAGCTTACAGGAGTGATCCTAAGGCTACACAAGAGCTCCAACTTCAAGTAGGTGAGCTGCTCAACAAGGGCTATGTCAGGGAATCACTCAGCCCTTGTGCTGTACCAGCCTTGCTTGTGCCAAAGAAGGATGGGACTTGGCGTATGTGCATTGACAGTAGGGCCATCAACAACATTACCATTAAGTATAGGTTCCCCATACCTAGACTTAATGATATTCTGGATGAGTTAAGTGGGGCTCAAGTATTCACTAAGATTGATCTAAGGCAGGGCTACCACCAAGTGAGGATAAGAGCAGGGGATGAATGGAAGACAGCTTTCAAGACTAAACATGGGCTCTATGAATGGTTGGTGATGCCTTTTGGGTTGTCTAATGCCCCTAGTACCTTCATGAGGTTGATGACAGAGGTCTTAAGACCCTACTTAGGCAAGTGTGTGGTGGTTTACTTTGATGACATTCGTATTTACAGTTCAACTAGGGGAGAACATTTGCAGCATCTAAAGTTGTTGTTTGAGGTCCTAAGAGAGAACAAGTTGTATGGCAAACTAGAGAAGTGCAACTTCATGTAGCCTAAGGTTTACTTCCTTGGGTTCATCATCTCTAAAAAGGGAGTAGCAGTTGATCCTGAGAAAGTGCAAGCAATCAAGGAATGGCCCCTTCCTCAAACTGTTACTAATGTTCGAAGTTTTCATGGGTTAGCCTATTTCTATAGGAGGTTCTTACAAGGGTTTAGTTCAATCATGGCCCCTATTACTGAGTGCATGAAGAAGGGAGAGTTCAAGTGGAATGAGAAGGCTGAAAGGTCCTTCAACCTGATCAAGGAGCTATTGTGTAAATCTCCAATATTGGTTCTACCAGATTTTAACAAACTCTTTGAAGTAGAGTGTGATGCCAGTGGCCTTGGCATAGGAGCTGTGCTTACTCAAGAGAAGAAACCTGTTGCATACTTCAGTGAGAAGCTAAATGGAGCCAAGCTTAATTACTCCACATATGACAAGGAATTCTATGCCATTGTGAGAGCATTGAACCATTGGGGACACTACTTAAAGCCCAAACCATTTGTGCTACATTCTGATCATGAGGCTCTCAAATACATCAATGGACAGCATAAACTCAACCCCAGGCATGCCAAATGGGTAGAATTCTTACAATCCTTCTCATTCTCCAGCAAGTACATAGAGGGTAAGAACAATGTTGTAGCTGATGCATTGTCTAGAAGATCTGTGATGTTGACCTTCATGGAACAAAGGGTGTTGGGGTTTGAATTCATAAAAGAGCTCTATCAGGAAGACCCAGACTTCAAGCATGAATGGGAGGTGTATCAGGAATTGCAATTCAAGAAAGGGAGCAAGTACACAGCTCAGGAAGGCTACTTGTTCTATGGAAACAAACTATGTGTGCCTAAGGGACCTTATAGGGGACTACTGGTCAAAGAGGTTCACTCCAATGGCCTTGCTGGTCACTTTGGGGTGCAGAAGACCTATGACATATTGCAAGATCAGTTCTATTGGCCTAAGATGCTCAGTGATGTGCAAGATGCCCTCAAAAGATGCAGGTCTTGTCAACTAGCCAAAGCACACTTTCAGGCTGGCCCTTACACACCACTTCCAGTACCAAACAAGCCATGGGAAGATCTCAGCATGGACTTCATTGTAGCCTTACCAAGAACTCAAAGGGGAAAGGATTCAATCATGGTGGTTGTAGATAGATTCAGCAAAATGGCACATTTCATTGCTTGTAAGAAGACTGAGGATGCTTTGGGGGTAGCTGAACTATACTTTAGGGAGGTTGTCAAGTTACATGGGGTGCCTAGAAGCATTGTCTCAGATAGAGACACAAAGTTCATGAGTCACTTCTGGAGAACCTTGTGGAAGCTATTGAAGACCAGGCTATTGTTTAGTACTTCTCACCATCCCCAAACTGATGGGCAGACAGAAGTCACTAACAGGACACTAGGAAAGATCTTAAGGAGCATTGTTTCTAAGTCATTGAAAGATTGGGACCTCAGGCTAGCACAAGCTGAGTTTGCCTTCAACAGAGCTCCCTCCAGCAGCACAGGTAAAAGTCCTTTTGAAACAGTTTATGGAACTAATCCTCTCATGCCTACAGACCTAGCCCCAGTCAAAGGAAGCAAAGCAAGCTATGATGCAAAGAAAAGAGTTGAGCAAATGATACAGATTCATGAGCAAGTCAAGAAGCAGATTGAAAGGTCCAATGAGTTGTACAAGGCTAGGTCCAAAGGGCATAAGAAAGCAAGGGAGTTCAAGGCAGAGGATCTTGTATGGTTGCATTTAAGGAAAGAGAGATTTCCAGATAAGAGAAGAAACAAGCTCATGCCAAGAGCTGATGGACCATTTGTGATATTGGAGAAGATAGGCACAAATGCTTACAAAGTGGATCTGCCAGGAAGCTATGGTGTCCATGGTACTTTCAATGTTGGAGACTTGAGCCTCTACCATGGTGAATCAGATGATGAAGGTGATGAAGATTTGAGGGCAAATCCTTTTCAAGAAAGGGAGGTTGCAACAGGAGTACATGATCAAGGCAAGACACATACTCAAGACAAGACTAAACTTCAAGACAACAACATCATTCAAAGCAACAACAACAATACAGCCAACACCATGACTAGTTATGACAATGTCTTATTCAGTCCAAGTAACAACCACTTCAAGCCAGCAAAGACAACACAACACCAGCCAGAACAAAGCCTAGCCATCCACTTCCCAAGACTAAGCTACAACAACACACAGCCAACAGCAAAACAAACCCAACACAACAATACCAACCCTCAGCCACAAGCAGTCAGTCACAGTCTTCCTAAACAGGGTCCATGGGGGTCTCACACATTCAAACAAACATAACCAACCATCAATCTTAGTCCTAGGGAGGATCCTATACAACTTTGTCTAGGATTTGTTCTCCGGGAAATGCATACACAAAAAGTTAGCTTAGGGACAAACTCAAACTGTCCAGATTTCAGTCCTTTTTGCAGTAGTTTAAATGTCACTATCAAACTTTCCTATTTTGATCAAACAAGCTCGAGGGCCTTTTTGCAGGACCTTTGGTATTCATCCCACTTCAGTTGAGCTCAAGAATCAAGCTTGAAAGTCCACTCCTTCACCAGATCAACCTAAACAACCCAATTAAGTCAGATTGTCTCATTAGAACTGCTTTTCTACTTTATTGCTTTAGTTCGGAACAATGTAGCTGTTATTTATGATTTTTTTGCAAGCCAATTGTGGCCCCAGGATGTATTGAACGAGTAAGATATAACCTCATTGCCTATATAAGGCTTATTCCTAATGAATGAAAGGCAGATTTGAAGTAAACACAAAAAACTGAAACCATTGTTTCTGTTGATATCTCTTGGCTGTGTGCTTGAGAAAACTTCCATTGCTGTGTGCTTGGAAGTGAGCTTAGACCCTTTGCTGAGTGCTGGGATCAAGGTTCAACTCTCAACCATTGGCTTTGTGCTTTGGTTAAGGTTCTATCTCTTTTCTTTCAGCATCCAGTCCAAACAAAACAGAGCAATCTCCAAGTGTCTAACCTTAATTCAATTTGTCATTGTTTAGCTTGTTTTTTGAATAGTTTCATTGCAAATTTCCTTACAAAAGCCTCGCAACCCCAAATTTTTAGAAAAGACATCTTAGGAACATTTCAAGTCCATATTTCATGTGGTGTCTTTTCCACCGACTTTGATGGACACCTGTTAAGTGTAAAAGCAGAAGTTTCAAGTGCATAAACCCAAAATGAAATTGGAAGACTAGCATGACTCATCATATATAGAGGGAACCATATCAAGTAAGGTTCGATTTCTCCTTTCAGACACACCATTCCATTGTGGTGTTCCTGGTGGAGTTAGTTGTGAAACAATTCCATAACCTCTAAGATGATCACCAAACTCTTGGCTCAAGTATTCACCTCCACGATCTGATCGTAAGGCTTTAATTGTCTTGCCAAGTTGATTCTGCACCTCATTATGAAATTCTTTAAACTTTTCAAAGAATTCAGACTCGTGTTTCATCAAGTAAACATAACCATATCTACTAAAATCATCTGTAAATGTTATGAAATACTAGAATCCACCTCTAGTGGTATGACTCATTGAACCACAAACATCAGAATGTATAAGGCCTAATAAATCACTCGCCCTCTCACTGTAACCAGTAAAAGGGGTTTTTGTCATTTTGCCAAATAAACAAGATTCACATCTATCAAATGATTCAAAATCAAATGAATCCAAAAGTCCATCTTTATGAAGCTTTTATACGCGTTTCTCATTTATTTGACCCAAACGACAATGCCAGAGATACCTAGGATTAGAATCATTAGTTTTTAATCTTTTGGCATTAATGTTATAAACCTGTTTAGTTAAATTTAGAACATATAAATCATCAATAATATGAGCTTGACCATATAAAATACCATTGCTCATAATAGAACAACATTTGTCTTTTATTCGAATATCAAAACCATTCATGTCCTAACACGAAACAGAAATAATATTCCTGCTAATGGCAGGTACATGATAACAATTATCCAGTTCTAAAATTAAGCCAGAAGGCAAAGATAAATGAAATGCTCCTACAGCTAAAACAACAATTCTTGCTCCATTGCCAACTCGTAGGTCCACTTCACCTCTTGCCAATGTTCTACTCCTTTTTAGTTCATGTACATTACAACAAATATGAGAACCACAACCGGTATCTAATACCCAAGAAGTATAACAATGTGTAGTAACATTTACTTCTATAACATGAATACCGGAAGTGGAGGCAACAACTCCATTCTTCACATCTTCCAAGTACTTTTTGCAGTTCCTCTTCCAATGCCCCTTTTCATTACAATAAAGACAAGCACCTTTAGAGGGCTTGCCCTTACTGACTTGGGCTTGGGTTTGAATTTGGCAACATTTGCCTTACTCTTACCCTTACCCTTATTCAAGCCTTGTTTTTTTTAAAGCCCTTTCACTTACGTATCATCAGAACATTAGGGTTAGGAGCCTTCTTAATGCTAGGCTCAGCTGTCTTAAGCATCCCATGCAATTATTTTAGAGATTTATCCAAGTTATGCATATTATAATTCAAAATAAAATCATTATAACTTGGAATCAAGGACTGAAGCACAATATCAGTAGCCAACTCTTTAGCTTATTCCAGCATCAAGTCTTTCAAGATTATAAAAATAACGTATCATTTTTTATGACATGTGGACTGACAGACTCATCTTTTCCCATATTGCAGTCAAAGATAGCCTTAACAGTATTGTACCTTTTAGTTCTAGCTTGTTCCTAAAACGTGGCTTTCGGGTTTTCAACAATCTCATAAGCCGACTCCATGTTCTCATTTTGCTTTTGAAGCTCAGAGTTCATGGTGGTAAGAATAAGACAACAAACATCAATATTAGCATCAGAATGCTCTTTCCACACATTCTTTATTTTGGAAGGGACTATACTATCTGGTTTCTTAGGTAATGCCTTCTCAAGGACATATACCTTTTTCTCCTGCTTGAGAACAATTCTCAAGTTACGATACCATTCCAAGAAATTTGAACCATTCAACTCTTCCTTCTCAAGGAGGGATCGAAGAGAAAACGAATTGGTGGTATGAGACATTATCTACAACAATAAAATATACAAGTATAAGTGACATGTTCAAATATGCAACAAATATTGTCTTAAACAAATTTAAGACTACAAATTATACAAGTAACCCTCATACATGTACAATATTCCAAGACCTCAAATACCTATAATTTAAGTGAGCTTTGGCTCATCGCCCAAAGTATAAGGATTAACGTAAACATCTCTATGTTAATTGTATCTCATATACAACTCTCAGTTTGTTAAATAATCATCATATGAATTTTAACTATTTGCCTCAAAGTTCAAAATTGTTTTGAAAAAACTTTATTAAGACAACCAACCTACATGTGTGAATAACTGTTATCCACCTGCTCAACTTACATAACCAAAATACTCTACTTTGGCAGACCCATTAGATGATGATATAAGTTTATTACAATCATTAGGTTGGAAAGGCATTAACTTAACATTTATTAAGGGATTTAAACATATATGCCTACCATTAAAGCATACTAATGAACATATACATATTACATGCATCTCATACATGAAGGAATCAACATTAGCATGTCTCAATAAATAAAATAAAGGCATATCATTAACATAATCTCCAGATAGATTAATAAAACATTAAAAATATCCAACCTTTAAATCAAAAACAGCCCAGAACTCAATCGAACCATTCGAATTTGATCTTAAAACGCAAACCCTGCGTTGTAGTCCTTTTTAGAATGCCGTTTACATGCGAAATACATTACTGTTTTGTCAAATTATGACAGTCGAAACTAACAAACAAAATTTACGAAACAATTTCAATAAATCATGTTTTCTAATTTAATCTTATTAAGTTAGTCGCAAATAAATATGAGTTTAAGGAATAACATATATCAAATACATGTTAGGACTAAAATTAGACTAATCAAATTAGTCACCTAATCAAATTAGGATTAATAACAACTTAAGAATTCAGATGTTAACCAATTAACATTAACACTCTAACTATAATATCATATATCATTATTATATTATAATCCATTAATGTTAATCATGCCATTACAAGAACTTCTAACATGTTAAAAACACCATGAAATAACAATCATCAAGGCATGATCCAACGCAAACTAATTGTGATTATAAACAAACATTGGCCCGCAAGATCTATCTATCATCACACAAATTTAATTGCGGCTCATAATAAATAAACTAACAAAGATAGCGGCTCGGAAAAGCAAGTGCAAAGCTTCGTGGATTTCAGGATACCACACAACAAACATGTTCAATTACGAATTACCATCTCAGTATATCATGTAATCTGATTACATCAACGCGTATATGTGTATACGAAGAATATTAATTAAAACAATTCATACGGAGCAATGATTAATAATTCGATTGTTAACATTTCATAAAAGCTCGGATACCACTGAAGGGATTCGTAAGTACTTAAAACGAATTAATACCGAATTTTCAGGACCATATGCATGTTAGAATTCAGAATTAAACATAAAAGAGTAATCGAATTACCTCGCAACGGAATTAATCCGTGAGCAATAACTTCCAGCAATATAAGAAAATAAGAACCAGATCTGAATAACCCAACTGGTACAAATAATTAAGAGTAACCCATTGTAGTGCCTCCACTAGTATCCACACGTATTATTTCTCACAGAAAGAATAAGATGATTAAAACTGACTCCCATATATATATATATATAGTGAGGTAAAGACTTAGTTTCCTAATTAAAATCTTACCTTAATCGCAACTAGGTTTAATTCAATTAAAACCCTATTTCCATATTTCTATCTTTAACTGTAAATAGGAAATACCGTATTTATCTTGTGTGTGATTCAATGGGACCTGTTTAGTTCTACACAAGTCATTAAACAATATAATACTCGGCCTGTAAGCGGCTTCTAGCAAAACATTACGGTTACATAGAATATAAACCAGGTTACCTTAATCGGACTCGGGACATAAATCCAATAGTGGTCAAATGGGTCGGTAAAATGCAAACGTGATGGGTTCCAATAAGGATCTGAGCTTACGTGATCTATTGATCAACCACGTAGATGTCGATAGCTTAGAGCAAGGTCTAGAATGCAAAGAGAGAAGAGAAGGGCGTAACACTCGCGTACCTTAAAAGTGAGAACGGAGCTATCCTTTAATAGTAGAAAATGTGGAAGAGTCGTAGAACAACTCAAACTTTGGAAAGGAACAGGCTGGAGAAGAGGCGCATAAGGAATGCGATCCTTGGAAGAGGCGCAACACCTGCTGCGTCGTTTCCCAGAGGTTTCCTGCTAAATAAGGAAGATTCCTACGTTTCTATTACGAAATTATGGTTGATTTACACTTCCCTTCTAAAAGGATACGAGATAATTTTATCAAAAATATAGAATTTGAAATATATAATAAAATAATAGAGCGTTCCAACTCGGAGTTTTAAAAAGGTTTCTAGAAAATAAAGCGGTTTTCGATCCAGACTCCAAATGAACTCTATTGACTGGCAAAACGACCATTCCGGCGCGTAGATGACGATCAAGGGGTAGACACAATTATTTGAGCTATCACTTGACGATAAACTTACTAATTGTTATAAATCGTTTCGCGTACCAAACATGCGGCCCAATCATCACTGGGTGGTTGGCGGAAGGTGTAGAACTGAGGTATCTACATAGTCTTGATCCACTACTGCAGAAACTTAGGTCTGAAAGTGCATCTCATACTATATGGACACTAAAAACAGATGGCCATGATTCTCCTTAGCATTGCCACACAAATAGAAGTTTTTATCATTGTTAATCCCTATCTTAGTTATCCTATCCTAACCCAGTAATCTCTGATTCACATTAGGCAGCTTAGACAAAACATCATGATCACTGCACAGGAAACTACGACAGATTTCCTCAATATTATTCATAATTTCGTTGGGCAGAAGGAAGATGCTCGCCCAACAGGAATGAAGACTCTAGAGTACATATTTCACCAGTGTTAGCCTTTCTGCATAAGATAAGTTCCTAGATCCCAAAGATCTAATAATTTTCACAATTCTTTCAGTCAGTTTCTTTCCTTCACTCTTACTAATCCTCTGTGCAAAGATAGGAACACCCATACCTAAAGGGGAGGTTTCTTGTCTGAAATCCAGAGATTTGTAGAATCTCTCTTGTAATACTACCATGAACCCCATTAAAATAAGCTTCATATTTATCCTTATTGAGGGTTAGGCAGGGGCCTTAGCGAAGGTAGAAAAACCTCTTAACAACCACATAATAGAATCATTATCTCCTTTAGAGTATAAAACTAAATCATCTACAAAGAGTAAATGATTCAACTTAATATGCTCACAGAGAAGATGAAAATGAAAGCTATCTTGTTGAGCCACTACCATAAGAAAACGAGAAAGATAGTCCGTACACAGAGTAAAGATAAGAGGAGACAAGGGGTCTCAGCCCTCGTTTCCCATGAAAGAACCCAAAATAGTTTCCATTCACTGAAAGAGAGTAGCTAGGGGTCTAGTTGCAGCACATTACAAGATCAGTAAACTTTGGACGGAAACCAATAACCTCCAACAATTGTCTAACAAAAAGCCACTCTATTGTGTCATAAGCCTTTTGTAAGTCAATTTTAAAAATGCACCTAGGAGACACAATTTTCTTGTTATAAAGTCTAACCAGGTCGTGACAGATTAGCACATTCTCCACAATTTTCCTTCCCTTAATGAAGGCTCCCTGATAAAAGCTAACAATATCAGGGAGAACTTCACCAAGTCTAGTACACAAGACCATAGAGATGCATTTGTAATGCACATTACAACAAGCTATAAGCCTAAACTCAAAGATAGAGATACGATTACCGACCTTAGGAATAAAAGTAAGTATAGTAGCATTAATCTGCTTAAAAAAATTTTCCATTCTCCATGTAATCCTTGATAGCCTCATATAAATACTGCCCATTATATCCCTATGAATCTTTGTAGAACTTGCTGGAAAAACCATCAGGGCCAAGTGCTTCTGCCGCAGGGATAGAGAAAATAATCTTCCTAACTTCTTCCTTTGTAATGGTTTCAACAAAATATCCCAATGATTACTCTGAATCAGATTACCCTTCTTGACAGTAGGAATATGCACATGTGTAGTAGGATTATAAGTTCCCAACAGGTCTTTGTAGTACTCAAGGAAAGTAAACTCAATCCCATCCGGATCCATATGTAACCCATTGTTCTTATCTCTAATTTGCAAAGTTTTGTTCCGAGCATGTCTAGCCTTAATTTGACCATGAAAAAACATAGAATTTCATCCCCCTCCTTCAACCAACCAGTTTTTGCTTTATGATGTAAATAGTTAAGTTGAGCTTTCCTCAAGGTCAAGTAAGAGATATGAGCATCCTTTGCAGCCTGTAGCAGATTTATATCAGTAGGGTAACTTTAAACCCTTATCTGAACATCCTCCAGAATATGAAGGGCAACATCAACATCTTTTTCCACATCCTTGAACAACTTATTATTAAGCTCCTTCAAACGTTTTTTCAGGCTTTTTAACTTTGTCACCAGTTTATACATCTTAGTACCTCTTTAAAATTACTGACAGAGCTCCACATATTGCAATACTTAAAGCTAAGTTTCCTTCTAGTAACCTCAGTTTTTCTATGGCAAACACAAGGGTTGTGATCAAGTAGCCCTTCAGGCAAAAAAATGGACATAACTATCAGGGTATAACTACAGCCAAATCATAGTAACCATATATCTGTCTATGCAAGAAAACACTCTAGACTCAGGGTCTTGCTTATTGCTCCAGCTGAAAAAAGTCTCCTTAGCCTTGATATTATTTAAACCACAATGATCAACACAATTCCTAAAATCCTCAATCTCATTCCACTTCTAAAGTCTACCAATATTCTCATGAAAACCCTAATTAAAACATTTTTAAAATCCCCCTCTACACACACACCATGGCCCATTGAAAGATGTATGAATATCAACAAGTTTATTCCAAAAGTCACCTCTCTCCACATCATCATTGGAACCATAAACAACAGTGAACCTGAGCCTTTCATCAGCAGCAATATCAAAACTTCAGTATGAATCAATTGAGTTGTTGTTTTAACCACAATAATTGTGAATCTTTGAGGGATCAATATTTTACCACTATCAATACTACTGCTATTAGTAACCTTACACCAATTATTTCCTATTCTTGTGCACTTTGTCCTCTTCAATCTTCTTAACTTATGTTTCTACTAACCCACATAGACCCATGTTATTTTGATGTAAAAATCACCTAACATCTGTTTGTTTATTTGGGACATTTATTCCTCGAGCATTCTAAAAGCCAATAGTTTCCATGATCATATGTGCTAGCTATGTTACTCCCTCTATAAGCAAATTCAACAATTAATTAGCGACACACGGCATAACATCATCACACTAATAACATACCTTAAAAAATGACACAAAAGAAAAAACTACCGGAAAATTATTGAGCGTAACAAAAGCTTATTTTCCCAACGATACATAACTGGGTAGATTAAGAAGAAGAAGAATTAGCTAACATACTTTATTCAAGAAGAAGAATTAGCTAACATCATGCATTTATTTTTTCTGTTTAACTGGGTAGATTAAAGGTCGTTTGAGTAAGTAAACTCCTTTTTTTTATTAGCCCATGAGAACTTTATTATAGATAGTTTTTTTAATCGAGTTAGCGGATTGATCGATATAAATTTTCAAATGAGTTATTATTAGTATCACTTTTTTCTTATCGTCTTTCAAATGAGGTATTATCAGTATCACATTTTTTTAAATCATGCATTAGCCGATTTCATTTGTGCATAGATCTTCTACGGGGTATTTTTTAATTATTAGTTTTTTTGAAGTCTGCTTTTGCTCACAAGAGGAGGAAATATAATAGGAGAGGAAAAAAGAAAAAAAAAACAAGAGAACATCAGTGCTATTGTCGATGACCATGACCATAGTGAACTTTGATTTCATTATTTCCGGGGGAATCGTTTTCAAATTCAATACTTTGTAATATTTTACCTTTGATGTTAACATCTTTTTATCTTATACCTTTTTACGTATTTTATTCTTGAAAAATACTAATGCCTATAGTCATGATTATATTCTATACTTTTCACTTATGGATGCCAATCATATGTCATTATCGCTATCTTATATATATATATATATATAGAGGTAGAAGAGCATCAAAGGGACAATCTTTTTTTTTTTTTTTTTTTTAATTATTTTCAAGATAAGAGGAGTGGTGTTTTGAGGGTCGAAATCGCCGAGTGTTGTTGATTTTTAAACCTATCAGAAAATTTAATATCAAGTACGCTTTGGAACCTTGAATCGGTTTTTGATGGAGATGTCAGACGTGGTTAACGTGTTTGTATCGTTGAAGCTGATGTTGAGTAAGGGTTATTGGACCAGATTCATATCATCAACTACGAATTCAGGATACATATATTCATATACCCTTAAGCATTCATGTCAATTAATATATGACTTTCAAGAACTTTTGTTTTGTTTGGCAAAGATTTGGTTACAATAATTTCTATATGTATGTTTTTAATTAAGTCTCATGGACAAACAAGATGTTGATTGAGGTTGACTCAGAAAAATCATAAACTAGCTAAAGCAATATGGATATGAAAGGAGTGACATAATTGCATACAAACTTCATATGAAAATCAAAATTCTCAACTTGCTTAAAAGAGAAAAATCATTAAAGGAATTTCATCTTTCGGCTTATAGGTTATATATACACACTTATCGATATCCTTCACACGCTGAGGAGAAGGATTCGTTACAATATTCCAAATTCATAAGATAATATATCGAAAATGTACCATTAGAGAAATTCACAAACGCTTTCTAGATCCTATTATGGAATTTACAATAAAAAAAACTTAAATATTTACCGTTTATTCAAAGACTTACAACTATACATTAAGAAATTTAACCATGCTGCAAAAAGTTCATGTAAATCGACAAGTGTTTAGACAATACAAATATTTAACATATGTAGATATAAGATATGATTCTTTTTAATATAGATGGGAGTTTGGAGTTATCTATAAATAGAATCATAAATTATTGCATTGGAAAAACTATAATTTTTATCACATATAAAGAGAAAAAAAAAAGAATGGATTGCCAATGGTTAACAAAAAACAATCCCAGTTAACAAAAACCACCCCGTTGTATTTTGCACGGGTTTAAAAACAAGTTAAGAATGAAACAAATTTCTTAAAAATGCAATGTGTATTTTAATATATTTTAAAATATTTCAATCTAGAAAAGTGTGTCTCTATATTTAGCATTTAGTGTCACATATCGGATCTATAAAAGTAGGCGGTGAAAAAGTAGGAATAACTTTTAGCCGATTAATTGGAATTGGGCTTTAATTTTGGGCAATATGTTAACGCCATGTGTCAATTACAAACATCCATAAACTGTCATGTGTTATGGTTAGAGCTGATCAGACGTGTAACACCCTCAAATTTGCGGAAAAATAAAACAAGTACTTTAAATAAATAATAGATGAGAATACGTTTCTAATAGGTTCACTTTAGTGAAAATCGGTAAATTTTAAAACCGGAACCTACTATTAAATATATTCATCATAACAAAGGTGTCTTAAAGAAAAAGGTTCATAAACAAAAGGAAATAATATTATACATAAGAATTTTCCAAAACGGGAGACATATCTCCCGTATAAATACGGAAATAAAAGAGTGTATAATAATATACAATCCTAAGAACCGAATATAGGTCCAAGGTAATACTTCACTCGCTAGCTCGTCAATGTACCCAAGTATGCATCACAAACCTGCCAACCGCATTAAATATAAACACGGAAGCCACAGTCAGTGGGGAGTAACTCCGAGTTCTCCCAGCCACGAAATGTCGAGTTTAATAAAACATGAATAACATAAAAGAGATGTATATGAAAATACAAAACCTTAACAAATACGATATGCTTTTCATGTTATGAAACAAATAACTAACATATAACCTAGCATATGAAAGCTATCATGTGAATCCGATAACAACCTATAACACGAGGTAGGGAAGCTGGTATGCTAGCTCAGAGGTTACCTTTAAAACATGGCCATGATACACTCAAACCCTAATCAAACATAATATCATGTGAATCAGTTAACAATCCGGTAATCCAAACTCTATCAACCTTAGCCGGCTTGCATCTCACCTTCTAAGATTCATAGAATCATACAAACATGAAAGACCAATACGTCTACAAACAGGCATAAGTTCTTAGCCCAGTCAATAGTCGACTTCTGTAACTCGAGGCTATACCACAAGGTAGGAAAACATCCTAGTCCTAGACTGATCAGACCTAGCGACAACAGCTATTCCATTCCCCGTCTCATGACCAAAAGTACATGAGAATCTCTACTAGGCGACCCCCTAAGCAGAGTGGCTAGTACTTAAGCTGGCTCCATTCCCAAAGTGGAAAACTTAGGCAGCCATGCCCCGGACTTGGGAGATAAAACCCCCCAGGCCGAGACACAAAAGCTATCAAGCGGTGAACTCCATATGCTCGTTAAAGATAGTACGGGCCTATCAATGTCATGGTCCAAGATACTCATTTAGAATTAGAATGGTCAAGACGCCATATACTCATAATTCTCTATGGGTACTTAGTCAACACGACACCAACCATACAATTAAACAGTCACGGGAAAAACTTCCTATCATGTGACTAATTGCATATAAATCATATTCAAATATCATATCGCCTCATATCTACTAAGGCTCATTCATTCATTCATTAAATAAAACCTTACCTGAAGACAAATCCCCGACCCGAGTCCCGCGACGGGTCATCAGTCAAAACGGGGCTGACTAGATCTTAGTTTGACCAAACCCGTTTGGTCAAACCGGCTAGAAACAGAGTCTTTACCATTTAGCCTTGAACATAAAACATCATATTCATTTCATGCCATTTTATTAAAACTTCTAACATGTGCATTATTAAAATCATACGAAAACCCGCTTGACTTAAAGGATATCAAATTAAACTACAATCTCGTATTATAATTTCTAACATGTGAGAAATAATAATATTATGAAAACTTTTTAATTAAATAATTTACTTATTAAAATTTCCCAGTTGCTAAATATTACAAAACACGATAAAATAACAATAAACTATAAAACCGTCACAAGACCAAGGAGGGAACCCACGGGCTGTTTTGGGCCGAACATGACACGGGCCTGGACTGGGCCCACGTGCCTGGTTTGGGCATGTTTTGGGTCGACATTTTTAAAACCGTTTCTTAATATTTCCCGCATGCTTAACATATTTAAAACCCGTCAAAACAACAACAAAACAATCAAGTATCGACACAACCCAAAAGACCAACCATGGACCAATCCAGACCGGCCTGGACCGGGCCTGAACCGGCCTGAAACGGCCTGGTTTGGGCTGGTTTTCCAGCCACCCTACACGGCCACCACACACAACCAACCCCAAATTATTTCCAACATGTTTTAATTAACAAACATCCATTTTAACAACCAATTCAACCATCATTCATACTAAAATTATGATTATGAACAAATCATTCAAATATGTCAAGAACACTAAACATGATATAAATTCATACAACATAATAAAAATAACTACTTATCATGTTACTAGTTAAAACCGTAAATAACAATAATATGAACAAAAGCAAAACTATGTAACATTAATTCGTCGAGTAACTCGGAATCGTTACCTTAGCTAGCACAAAATCAAGTAGCACCAAAAATAAGAAGTATTCTAATATATACGAGTCACCAAACTCGTCTTCAAAATCTTCTCCTATAAGAAATGACAAGAATAACATTATTAGAATTAAAACTTGAATTTCAACAATTAAAGTGTTGAAAACGATTTTGTCGGAATTGAAAATAAACCGTACTTGGAGATGGAGAGCGGAGAGGAGACTTTAGAAATATAAGTTAGGACGGATTTGAACAAGTAACGAAGGTTTTATGACGATTTTGCTCAAGAACGATGAAGAACGATGAAGAACGATGAAGAACACCAAGAACGATTTTGATTATATTAAAGAAAGTACTAATTAGATATTAAGTTGATTTATTGAAAAATGTAAAGGTAAGTAGTGAGTAAGTGTGGGGAGGGTGCCGTGTAATTATAAGGGATTACGGGGGTCGGGTTTTGAAATTGTTGTTACGGGATTGACTCGGATTTTATAAATGTATTATGGTAATTAATTAGATATTAATAGATTTTAAGATAGTTTAATAAAATATCTAGATATTAATTAGATATTATGTTATTGTAATCAAAAGAAAGAAAATATCTAGTCCTAAGAGGAGAAGGGGAGCCGTGTGGTTTTGGTAGAAATCGGGTATGTTTTTAAGCGATTTGCGGAGTTTAAGATGACAGATCGATAAAGCTATAAATATCTTAGATATTCGTATTAGTTTAATCGAAAGAATTAAAAGATCTAAAGTGAGTGGAAAAAGGTGACATGGGGCGTGTGACTCATGCCAAAGTCGGGTTTCGGGTTTGTTTCGGGATTTAAGTTGACTCGGGAATAGTTAAATGACGTTCGGGGTTAAACCGTAAAACCTTCTCTTTAATTTCGAATAAATTCAAAATAATTATATTAAATTATCATAAATTCAAATAAATCTTAATAAATTAAAATAAAATAAATTTATTATTTTTCAAATATAATTTCGGTCTTTCAAATTATGGGGTGAGTCGGAAAAGTCAACGAAAGTCAAAGTCGACTCAAAAGTCAAGAAAAGTCAAAGACGACTCAAAAGTCAAGAAAAGTCAAAGATGACTTAAAAGTCAAGAAAAGTCAAAGACGACTCAAAAGTCAAGAAAAGTCAAAGACGACTTAAGACGGGATTCTCATGGAATCTCGCGGAAATTCCAAATACGAACGGAAACAATAAATTCTAAATTAAAACTTAATTTGCTGAAAAGTATCCGTAAAATATTTTCCACTAGAAAAATAGGGTATATTTCGGGTTGTTACAATCACCCCTCCTTTTAAAAAGTTTCGTCCTCGAAACTTGAGAATAGAAAACAAAAGTATCAAAGATAAGAATCGATTTTAAGAATTAACAAGAAAATTTTTACAAGGGTAAAACCTTTATAAAATGATGTTCTTCTCGAAAATGGTTTAAGAAAATTTTTCATAAGTGAGCAACTTTATTTACGAATCAACAGAGGGTTCGTCATGAACGAGAACTCTAGCTATCAAAAATTAAATCAATGTCGAAATAGTGAAACCGAAAATCAAAACAGGTGTTAGTAAGTGCCGGACTAGTCACCAGACGTCTCCAATAACAAGTCCAAACAGCCAACCAAACACAAAATCTAAATATAAAAGGGAAAGAAATCTATTTTCTCCAAAAGAGGGTACACAAACCATCTTTAAACTATTAAAAAATTAAATTAGGATTACGATATGGAGATTTGAAAGTTTTCTCAAAGATAGAATCAAAATAAGTAGACAATACCCGAACGTAGAGCGACTCGAAAATCGAAATCACAAATCGAGATACTAAGAGATACGTCCACACGAATAAAATGGACTAAAAAGGGGAAGGATTGAAAAGTAGCGGATTGAGTAAGGATCAATTTGAGGGAAAAGAGAGGAATGAACCACAATACTATCTTCCATCTATGAAAATTCAAATGTCGATCGTAACTCGACAACACTAAACGCACCAGAATCTAGTCCTCAAGAGAGTGCAATATATCCTCAACATTTTCAATCATCAGATTCCTACCAAAATATTTCATAAGCATGACACATCAAGTAACAACTCCCAATTATTCAAATTCAATTAGTATCTTCTAAGGTCCATCGGTACGGTAAACTCCATAACTAACAACCCATGAAAGATTCATTACGAACTCTAATCTTCTTAGCTCCATTAAAACTCTTATTGAAAACCACCATCAAAATATTTATAATTAGGGAAACAAGACCGCTAACAACCACAAGGTAAAAGAGGATTACTATGAAATCCTTTGATCCAATTTATTCCAAAATTCATTATCCTAAGTTATTAACAATGGACCTTCTCATCCTCCAAAAGTTGTATCACAAAACCTCAACAGAGATTAGTCACACAATCTCATTTCACTTAACTTTTGCCAATCGTAGAGCAATGCGACCGTCCATCAATTTATTTAGCTCCTTTAAACTCTCAACACATCGGTTTTCGCTTATGACAATATTCCTCAAGTTTGGTCATCCAAATCCACAAGGTAATTATTCCCGTTAGGGTCCAACATTTAAAGACCATAATTTCCCAAGTAACACTTAAAGAATCACTAAAAATTCTTAACCACAACTACCAACTTATCATTATGATTATTTTGATCCTCAAAACGATATTGCAACCGAAGCTTTCATAGTCTAAAACCACTAGGAGAGTTTCATCCTAAGTCTATCCTCCAAATCCTTATAATCATCTGAACATGAAACTAGCTTAATAGGATGGTTAGGTACCATATTCGAAACTTCTTCCTCAAGGTACCAACTCTCACCACCATAGGGTGAAATTAGATCTATACCATTTTCCTCAAATCACAAGTTCATTCTAACAAACACTAATATTCCACAAGATTCAAAGTTCTTCCGACTAAGTATAAGATACCACAATCCGATGGTGATGACATCCATAAAAATGTTACAAGAGGGAGGTAAGGATACCAATAGTAAGATGGAGGAACTATCTAGAGTAATTTCCAAGAGGCAAATAGGTTGGAAGAGAAAGAAGCTCCTAGATAGAAGGAAGAGAGCATAATACAATAAGGACGAGAGAATTCATAGATGAAGAAGGAATTCACTTTAATTAAGCTTGTAAATTTTCAAATCTTCGGTAGAGGATACTCCTTCTAGGTAACACATATTCCACCATAAGGCGTAATATTGCTCCTAGCAATTTGGCTAGCCACCCAAGCATAGCCTCCATGGCAATTGTCTTCTCTATAGGGGGGAGGGACCTAGTTGGTACTAACACAGATCTCTTCTACACGAGGTCCAACCATCTTCATAAGAAAACAAAACGAATTAAGTTACTCCTAACAATTAGCATAAACAAATAGACTACAACATAAATCCTAATCTACCCATCCTACCCCTCTATCTCACAAGTTTATTATTTTATTAGGGTCAAGTTATTTATACAAGGGTACACAAACGTGCGTCGGGAGCAAAAATGCTCTGATACCAACTGTGACACCCTCAAATTTGCGGAAAGATAAACAAGTAATTTAATAAATAAAAGATGAGAATACGTTTCTAATAGGTTCACTTTAGTGAAAATCGGTAAATTTTAAAATCGGAACCTATCATTAAATATATTCATCATAACGAAGGTGTCTTAAAGAAAAAGGTTCATAACAAAAAGGAAATAATATTATACATAAAAAGTATCTGAAACGGGAGACATATCTCCCGTATAAATACAGAAATAAAAGAGTGTATAATAATATACAATCCTAAGAACCGAATATAGGTCCAAGGTAAATACTTCGCTCGCTAGCTCTTCAATGTACCCAATGTATGCATCACAAACCTGCCAACCGCATTAAATATAAACACGGAAGCCACAGTCAGTGGGGAGTAACTCCGAGTTCTCCCAGCCACGAAATGTCGAGTTTAATTAAACATGAATAACATAAAAGCAATGTATATTGGAAAATACAAAACTTTAACATATATGATATGCTTTTCATGTTATGAAACAAATAACTAACATATAACCTATCATATGAAAGCTATCATGTGAATACCTTATCATCTATAACAAGAGGTATGAAGCTGGTAGTTTAGCTCAGAGGTTCCTTTAAAACATGGCCTGTACCCCTCCGCCCCTATCAACACGTAATCATGTGAATCAGTTAACACCAGTAATCCAACTCTATCACCTTAGCCAGCCGCTTGCATCTCACCTTCTAAGATTCATAAATCATCAACATGAAGACCAAATACTTCTACAACAGGCATAAGTTTTTAGCAAACGGCCCAATAGTCCGACTGTAACTCGAGTCTATACCACGAGGTAGGATATACTTAAATATTTAGGCTCAGCGGTCACGCTAATGACATGGCCAAAATACCAAGCACACATCTGGGCTCAGCGTTTACCTTTAAAACATGGCCCAGATCCAAAGCACATATCTTAGCTCAGAGGTTACCCTAATAACATGGCCAAGATACAACTCTACCCTAATCCTAGACTGCGCAGACCCAGAGAAGTGCGGAAAAACATCGCACCCAAGACTCATCACATGAGTACCCCTAAGGAGATCCACCAAAGGGTTGTCTAGTACTTAAGCTGGCTCCATTCCCCAAAGTGGAAGCAATGGCAGCCATGCCCCGACTTGGATATAAACCCACCAAGCCGAGACACAAAAGCTATCAACGGTGAACATATACTCGTTAAAGATAGTAAGGCCTAACAATGTCATGGTCCAAGATACTCATTTAGAATTAGAATTGTAACAACCCGAAAAGTACCCAATTTTTCTAGTAAAATTTCTTAAGGATACTTTTCAGCAAGGTTAAGTTTTTAAAATAGAATTTATTGTTTCGAGTCGTATTTTGAAATTCCGAGTTCGTATT
>JAIUZE010012240.1:29079-40069 GCA_022085475.1 Heliosperma pusillum | reverse complement strand
CTAAAAGACAAATTAGGAGCGATATGACGACTAATATATAGTTAATAACTTATTTAAAGCTATGTCAAAGCGAGAACGGAAGTTTAGGGACATAAGTCAACCCAGAACAGGCGTAGCAACAGCTGCGTCCTCTGGAAGAGGCGCAAGGCTCATTGCGTATATTCTTGAGTTGAATTATGACCGTGAAGTCAGAATCTCGAGCAGTTAACATTATTTTGTGTATTTACGGTTGATTATTGACCTATAACTCGAGTGGAAGTGGTTTAACATATTAATTACACTATAATTTGTATCAATAACGAATTCCAGAGACTTGATATGAACAAATCGAATCTCCAAGACCCAATTTTGACTTAAAGACGAAACGTTTTACATGAAACACTAAAAGAAAGAAAAGGAATAAAATAACAAATTCACAGGAATCAGAGGAAGAAGAAGAAAAGCAGGAGCAGGAGCAGGGCAGCCTCTAGAAGAGGCGCAGCAGGCGCTGCGATCCTTCCAGAAGGCGCAGCTGCTACTACGTTTCTTCTCAACGTCTGACGTCTATTAAAAAGGTTTTGTAAAAAGGTTTTGTTTTGAAATCGATTTGGAACTTACTTCTGACGTAAATCTTACATTAAATTGAACGAAAAAAATAATACAAAATAAAAAGATGGGATTTACACCCTCAGACTTACATGTTTGACGAAACAAGATTAACTAAGTTAACGTTTAGTGATTGCTCGACTCGAATATACGTAGAAAGCGCCCTCGTTAGAGGTCCTAAATTGATTGAATTAGTTGATTGATTGTGTAATGGTCAAATCGGTCGGTCAAGCAACATGACAGGTACTTAGAAGGATCTGAGCTTACGTGGTCGATTGATCAAGCACGTAGATGTCGAAAGCTTAGAGCAAAGTATAGAATGCAAAGAGAGAAGAGAAGGGCGGAACACTCGCGTGCCTAAAAAGTGAGATTAGAGCTCTCCTTTTATAGTAGAAAATGTGAAGAGTTTAGGAATAACTCAAACTTATCACAAAAATATTCCGAAAACGGAGAAAACAGGCTGGAGAAGGAACGCAGTAGGAGTTGCGATCCACCAAGGGACGCAGCACCTGCTGCGTTATTTCCCCAGAAGTTTCCTTGTGCGGAAGAAAAATTTCCACGTTTCTATTACAGAATTGTGGTAGATCTATAATTCCTTTTTAAAAGATACGAGATATATTTGATCAAAAAGATAGAATTTAAAGATTTAATAAAATATTAAGAATATTCTAGAGCGTTCCGATCAGCATTTTAAAACGGTTTCTAGAAAATAAAGCAATTTTCGACCCGGACTCCAAATGAACTCTAATGACTGTCTAAACAAACGTACCGGTACATAGATGATGACCAAGGGGTAGACACAAGTGTTTGAGCTATCACTTGACGAAAAACTTACGAATTGTCATAAATCGTTCCGCGTACCAATCATGCCGCCAAATCATCACTGGGTGGTTGGCGGAAGGTGTAGAACTGAGGTATCTACAGGAGAAAATTCGATCTTGTTGAGGGTGTGTTACAACAGTGGCGGGTCGGGTTGTTATAACGGGTCCCTAAGAGGAGAAAAATGAGGCTCTTCTTCATCATTAATTTGAGCTAAAATCAACCTCCCTAGGTGAGCCCTCAAGCACGGCTAATGATACGTTCATTTTATATATACTTTTCTCCCCTATATTAGCTCGGTTTTAAATGTTATTATTCACTATTTGTAGTGAGTTTATGAGCCAATTTCTTCTTTGGAAGTATTCTCGTGTTTTTATGACATTTGTAGGATATGAAGCGATTTTGGGTCGTTTCTACGTCAAATCCTTACATTTGGAGTACCGAGCAAGGTGAAGCTAATATTGATGAGTAAGCGAGCTTAATATGGTGTGCTATGAATTTTTAATGGTTATGTGTTGAAAGGAAAAAGTTTCAAGTCATTCCGAGCAAGATTGAGCAATTTACGACAATTTTACTATACTTGCTCAATAACCGTCTCCAAACCCTATTGCGCTCCCTATCCCTTGGGGATATACTAAAATATATTTAGAGGATGAAAATATACTCAAAAGATGCTTATCCACTTCCCCTATCGGGGTTGAAGACCCAAGACTAATAGGGTTGCAATTAGAAGCGAAGAAATGAGCGACGTGTGCTGAGATAGATGCGTCTCCGATCGGGGGCACCCAAACCCGATCGGGGTTACCTTATTATATTCCTTTAAACGCCTCACATACCCCTCTTTGCTTGACATCATTGCTCATAAGTTCGACATTAATGGGACGCGCTTTCTTGAGCCTATATAAGGAGTGTTTTGCGGCATACAATCACTACAAGAAATCTTGTTTCAGGCAACTGTATTAAGGCAACTGATACTAGTAGTCGCCAATTTGGCAACTGAAAATATATTAGGGCGACCAAAAATAGTCGCCAAATTGGCGACTGAAACAATACTGCAAGATTATATAAAAAAACTCCACCGGATCTTTGTGCTCTCCTTCTTCTTGTGTTGCTTTGTTTTTTCTAATTGGTGAAGGTATATTTGTTCTAATTTCAATCCTTCAATTAATTTTGTTTGTTTGTTTAATTTGTGATTCCTACTTGTATTTAGTTGATTTTATATGTTTATATAAACATTTGTGATGATTATTGGTTTAGATGTTAAATGTTTGTTGTAATTTGAATCCTTAGATTAATTGGGGGTTTTTGATTAGTGGTAGTGTTGTTGATATTATTAGTATTGTTAGTATTAATTTTGTTGGTATTGTTAATTTTGATTTGGTTTAGTGTTGTTAGTAATGGGGTTTTGATAATTTTCATGATTTGTGTTAGTGTTGGTAGTATAGGGGTTTTGGTTAGTGTTGTTTGATTAGTTTTAGTATGTTAATAATGTTAGTGTTATTAATATTATTTTGTTAGTATTGATAATTTTGATTTGTGTTAGTGTATTTCGTATTAAGGTTTTGATAAATATGATTGTTTGTGTTAGTGTTGTTAATATTTGGGGTTTTGATTAGTGTTAGTATTTTTTGTACTTGTTGTGTTCGTTAATGTTTAGATTAAAATGAAGAGATTGGAGCGTACATGGATGTACGAAAAAAGACTTGATAAGAAAAGATGTCCTTCCGCTAGATTTATAAAGGGGGTTGCCGAGTTTATTGAATTTGCTAAACAACAAGACGAGTATGATTTAGTAGTAAAGAAACTTAGGTGTCCTTGTATTAAATGCAAAAACATGAAATATCTACATGACATTGAGGTTCAAGAACATCTTTATACAAACGGATTTTGTCCAAACTACTACAATTGGATTTCTCATGGAGAATCTTATTTTTCACTTCCCGAACAATCTCAAATCCCACAAAATGAGAACCCATATAGAGATATGGTAGTTGATGCCTTTGAGTCTAATATTTTCAATAATGATCATATACCAACGAATGAAGAAGAACCACACCCAGAAGCAAAAGCCTTTTTTGATATGTTAAAGGCGAGTGAAAAACCATTATATGAAGGGAGCAAAATGTCATTGTTAGAAGTCGCCTCTAGAAAAGTAACTTTGAAATGTGAGTACAATTTGCCAATTACTTGTGTTGATGGCATTGCTTCTTTGATTGAGGATGTTATCCCCGGTAATAATGTCATGACCCGATCATTCTACAATACCAAAAAAGTAGTGAAAGGTCTACAACTTCCGCATTACAAGATTGATGCATGTCACGATGGATGTATTCTCTTTTGGAAGGATGATGCTTTGCTTGACAAGTGTAGTAAATGTGAAAAGGCTAGATATAAGACAATTGAGGGAAGTATTGTCTTGAAGGGTAAAAAAGGAAAGAATGAAAAAAAAAAAAAAGAGGTGAAAAGAGTAAGAAACCAATACCCGAAAATCCCGTAACTTACTTTCCTCTAGCTCCTAGACTTCAAAGAATGTTTGCTACCAAAAACATTGCCGAGCAAATGAGATGGCACAAGGAAAATCCTCGTACTCCGGAAAAGATGTGTCATCCGAGTGATGGAGAGGAATGGAAGCGGTTTGATATGCTTTACCCCGACTTTGCTGAGGAACCCCATAATGTGCGACTTGGCCTTTGTACGGATGGTTTTGCTCCATTTGGCCAGTTTGGTAGAAAGTACTCTTCTTGGCCCGTAATGGTCACTCCATACAACTTACCACCTTGGTTATGTATGAAAAAACAATTCATCTTCTTGTCACTAATTATTCCTGGTCCTGATAATCCAAAAACCGCCTTAGATGTTTATTTGCAACCTTTGGTGGAAGAATTGAAACAATTGTGGGAAGTAGGTGTGCAAACATATGATGTGTCTTTAAAGCAAAATTTTCAACTAAGAGCTTCATTGTTGTGGAGCATTAATGATTTTCCAGCCTACGGTATGCTATCTGGATGGTCTACCGCGGGAAAAAAGGCATGTCCTTGTTGCATGTACCAAAGCAAAGCATTTTCGCTACCTTGTTCCAAAAAAGTGAGTTGGTTTGATTGTCATAGACAATTCTTACCGGAGGGGCATGCCTTTAGGAGCAACAAAAAAGCTTTCAGAAAAGGTAAAGTGGAGCGGAATCATGCTTTAGATCGACTTCCGGGGGATAAGGTGTGGGATATGGTTTGTGATTTGTCACGTACTATTGATTGTACTAAAGCAGAGACGGATGAGCTGAAAAAGAAGAAAATTAGTTGGTTTAAAAGAAGCATTTTTTGGGATCTTTTTTATTGGAAGACGATGTTAATTAGGCACAATTTGGATGTAATGCATATTGAAAAGAATTTCTTTGAGCAGGTTCGACAACTGCAACCAAGGTCCGCCTCCCTTTCGGCGAGATTATGATGAAGGCAATGTAGGTGGTGGTATGCAAGCCGAAGCCAATATGACCCTTGGCTTTTGATATTAGTTTAGAAACTTGTGACTTATGCTTGTTTAAACTTGGTTTGTTAACCTTTAAGAAGATTTGTAAACTTGAGACAATTTTCTTGATATATATGAGGATGTTGGTTTCTCATCGTGTTGTTGTAAATGTGTGAAATTATGGTTGTTTTCTATTATACTTGCAGGTATGGTATGGTAACGAAAAGGCAGGATGAAAACAGAATTTTTATTGCAATATCACAGGTGTTTTGGCGACTGAAATGTTCATTTGGCGACTACTTTCAGTCGCCAAACCCCCTGTATTTTTACAAATTAGAAGGCCTTTTGGCGACTGATTGGCGACTGAAATCAGTCGCCAATTTATCGACTGAAGGCTGTAGTGGTCGCCAAATTGGCGACTGATGGCGACTGAAATCAGTCGCCAATTTGGCGACTACATCACCTTTCAGTCGCCAATTTGGGCGACTGATTTCAGTCGCCATTTCACCAATTTGGCGACGCATTTTTCAGTCGCCAAATTTGGCGACCGAAATTAGTCGCTCAATTTGTTTTGGCGACTAATGACTGAGACTGGGTCGTGGCGACTGATTTCAGTCGCCAAATTCATTTTAGCGACTGAAATTAGTCGCCAATATCAGTCGCCTGAATGTTGTTTTCTTTTAGTGAATCCATCACAGTTTAACATAATCGAACACTAGAACACAACAACAACTTCTCTTCCCTACTTCTTAGTTTAGTTTTAGTTTAGTATTAGTTTTAGTTTCTTAGTTTTACTTTTGTTATGAGTAGTTTGTTCTAAGAATTCAATCAAGCTTTAATTTGGAGTTCACTTTCTTGTTCAAGTTATTATTCCCTTGGTTGGTAATTTCTTATTCTGTTGTTATGTTTTAAAATCCAATTCCTATTATTTGCCATTATTTGCTTTACCGTCATTCCTATTATTTGCTTTATTTTACAAAACCAAACTCAATTAATCAAACCGACCTTAATAGAACTCACCCCATGACAATTTATTTAGCAACTCCTGTCTCCCTGTGATCGGCTCCTACTTACGTAAATGCATTTATTTGTTGTTAGCCTAGTGACAACCCTCGCGAATGCGAAAATAAAACATACAAGAATGTGATTTAATTAGCGGAAAATACGGTATTTTAAAAACCTTTTTACATGCAAAAAGAAAATACGAGGAGTGTCAAATATTACAAACTAAAGTATGAAATACAACGAAGAGACGAAGTCTCTCAAAATGTTATCCAACAACAAGGTTATAAGCAGCTAGCTAAAATCGTCTAGAGGTGTTTCAATCCAGGGACCACGCCCGCTAGCTCACACCCGAACCCAAAATACCACAAGCAAAAAGGCATCCAATCAAGCAACCTGTTCATCCATGAAAAACATGAACGCCACAGTCAGTGGGGAGTAACTCCGGGTTCTCCCAGCCATATCACATTAAACGTACATAAAAGGAAATACAAAAGTAGAAGCATGCATATATAGATATACATGTGAAATGCGATAAGGATAGATAGGCAATTCAATATATAATGATAAGAGCATATGAAGTACAATCCGTAACCATCATGCGATAGATAGACTCGGGGAAGACACTCTTAGGCAACCGAATACGCTCACTAGGGCTTACATCTCACCGTTAGCGGTATAAGTTTGATAAGATTGAGACTCGACAAACAAACCATGCCAAGTCATGGTATGATCATGAATAATCAATCATGTAATCATCCATCCACACACAACAATACATTGACGACCTCTCTCACAGTAAATGAAACGCACTAGCACCATGTACATGGCAAGTATGATTAAAAGGCATCCACGGGATAAAATATTCCCTGGACGCATACACGATTCAATTCATTTCGTATATGTGGACTAATTTCCTCCTGGTAGGACGACGATAATAATACGGTTCCTAGTCTAAACCTGGCCAGACTCTCGGAATAACCATTTTCCGATTCGACAAGCGATGACATTTCGCATCCAAGACTCGGTCAATCAAAGACGTCGAGTACCCCAAATTCGGTCGATATAATTCACGAAAGAGGCGGAAAAGAGCTCGAGCCACATAACAAGCGGTACGCTACATGCAAATAACACCACCTCGCAAGTACACAACATTTGACGGCCGGGTCGATCAACGCAAAGCGTTCGCCTCCCAACAACGTCGTAGTATGCCCACTAACACATGCAATTAAGCAGTAGGATACATCCCCGTTCCGACATTCCAGCCTTACGAACGTGGAGGTAGCCAAGGGAATGAGAGTACAAAGCACATAACAAAGTAGTGCTCAAACCGTAACATTTGTAAAAACCGACTCAAAGTGGGACATACCAAAAACCGTCACAAAACATGCGATACAAGCGAATGAGATATCATATATTCAAAACATTAATATTTAAAGTCATTCCGTAAATTTATACGATAAATGAACGATCGGAAATATTATAAATGAAATCGTAAACAAGAAATACAAGGAAAGTCCAGCAGGTGCCAGCCGGTTAGGTGGACCGGCTGCCGGCCACCCGGCTGACGCCAATCACCATATGAAAACCAACATGAAAATACAGAATGTCCCAGCCGATCAAGGGGACCGGCTGCCGGCTACCCGGCTGGGACCAAAGGATCATGAGAAAAACAAAGGCAAAGTGAGGTGTGTCTCAGCCGGTCGGCTGACCGGCTGCCGGTCGGCCGGCTGAGATCAACTTCACGCATTAATATCACGTAACACACAAAATATACAGCCAGTGCCCCAGCCGGTAGGCTGACCGGCTGCCGGTCGGCCGGCTGGGGTCTATAATGCACGAAAATCACCATTTCACTTAAGGACCAACATTTTTCGACAATCAACTATCATTATAATTCATCAATACTCATATAAATTCTCAACTAATAGCATCCATTACCAACAATACGATTCCTATGATTACTAATCATAATCTAATTACGATTCCTAACATAGAAAACACGTAAAACACGTAAATGATATCGAGTAACCCTTCACCGTTACCTTATTGCGTCTTCACTCCGCGTCAAGGTCCTCTTCAATCAAGAAGTAGTCTTTGTCGGGATCTTGAAGGTCACCACCTACAAATAGTTAATAAAAGATGAATATAATTCACCTAGAGAAAGACGGAAAGTTTGAAAAGCGAGAAAGACGGTAATTTTATTACCAATACGGATAGAGGAAGATAAGAGGGGAAGAATAAGACGAACTTACGTGAATTTGAGCGAGAAATGAAAGAGTTATGACGATTACAAGACGGATCAAAAATGGAAGCAAGGTTTTGGTTGATTTCTTAGTGATGAAGAAAGAAATGAGTTGTGAGGAAAAATTAGGTTAAAGGGAGTATATGAAGAGAGTGAGTGGAAAAAGTCAAGAAAAGTCAAAGACGCCTCAAGACGGAATTCACTTGAAATCTCGCGTAAAATCCAAATACGAACTCGGAAATTTTAAATTCGACTCGGAAAATTTAATTCTAAACTAAAACTAAATTTCGCTGAAAAGTATCCGTTAAATATTTTACTTATAAAAATAGGGTACATTTGCGGGTGTTACAATCACCCCACCTTTTAAAAAGTTTCGTCCTCGAAACTTGAGAGTAGAAAAAAAAAGTATCAAGGACAAGAATCGGTTTTCAAAATTAATGCAAAAACCTTTATAAGGGAAATATTTATGAAACGAGGTTCATCTCGAAAATAGTTTAAGGATATTTTCACAAGTGCGAAACTTTATTTACGGATCTCCAGAGTGCCCGTCGCGAACGAGAACTCTAGCTATCAAAAATCAAATCAATGACGAAATAGTGAAATCGAAAATCAAAACAATTGTTAGTAAGTGTAGGACTAGTCACCAGACGTCTGTAATAACAAGTCCAAACATCCAACCAAACACAAAAATCCAAATATAAAAGCGTAAGAATCTATTTTCTCCAAAAAGAGGATACAAAGTCCATCTTTAGACTACTTTGAAAAGTTAAATTAGAAATACGATATGGAGATTTGAAGGTTTTCTCAAAGATAAAATCAAAATAAGAAGACATTACACGAACGTAGAGCGAATTCGAACATTGAAATCACAAATCGCGATACTAAGAGGTACATCCAACGAGCAAAATGGACCAAAAAGGGGAAGGATTGAAGGGTAGCGGATTGACTAAGGATCAAATTGAGGGAAAAGAGACGAATGAACCACAATACTATCTTCCATCTATGACAATTCAAATGTCGATCGCAACTCGACATCGCTAACTCCACGAGTAAACTAGTCCTCAAGAGAGTGCAATTTATCCTCAATATTTTCAATCATCAGATTCCTACAAAAATATTTCATAATCATGAAACTTCGAGTAACAAATCCCAATTAGAATCTTCTAAGGTCCATCGGCACGGTAGACTCCACAACTAACAACCCACATGAAAGATTCATTACGTACTCTAATCTTCTTAGCTCCATCAAAACTCTTATTAGAAACCACCAACAAAATATCTATATCTAGGGAAACATGATCGCTATCAACCACAAGGTAAAAGAGACTTACTATGAAATCCTTTGATCCAATTTATTCCAAAACTCATTATCCTAAATTATTAACAATGAACTTTCTCATCTTCAAAAGTTAGATCACAAAACCTCAAGAGAGATTAGTCACAAAATCTCATTTCACTTAAATTTTGCCAATCATAGGGCAATGCGACCGTAAATCAATTTATTTAGCTCTTTCAAACTCTCAATACATCGGTTTTCGCTTATGACAATATTCCTCAAGTTTGGTCATCCAATCCAAATTCCACAAAGACAACAATTTCAAGACAACAATGTTAGGGTCCAACATTTAAAGTCAACAATTTCCCAAGTAACATTTAAAGAAATCACTAAAATTCTTAACCACAACGACCACTATAATTATGCTTATTTCGATCCTCAAAATGATATTGCAACATCAAGCTTTCATAATCTAAAACCACTAGGAGAGTTTCATCCTAAGTTTATCCTCAATTCCTTATAATCATCTAAACATGAAACTAGCTCAATAGGGCGGGTAGGTACCATATTTGAAACTTCTTCAAAACACACCTACTAATCCTTACGTTAGCTAATAAGAAAACTACTTCTCAAGAGAGTAGGGATAAATGAACATGATACAAGGAACGCTAGGAGGCATCATCAAAAGACTACGATAAGATGGAATTAAAAGACGAAGGCGAAAAAGGAAAATGAGGTTGGTTTAAGGAAGTGAACTACCAGTCACGATCTCCGAGGGGCATCGGCTTCGGCTTCGGCTTCGGCTCGGCTGAGTACATAGCTGGATCCTTTAGTTTTGGCACCGGGTGCGGAAGTCTGACGATCGGGGCACTCACGAATGCGGTGTCCAGGCTTCTTGCAGAAAAAGAAAAAGAGGGGCCTATCATAGCATCCTACTCCGGGGTGAAAGGGTTTCCTACAACCGTCACAAAACCGACTTTGAGCTTGAGCTTGAGGGGGAGCATTGGAACGTCTCTGGTTAGCATAGACATTAGAAGAAGAGGGAGTGAAACGTCTTTTGTCCTGGAAGTTTGACCTTGGATTGAAAGAGGAAAAAGGAGATGTATTCTTCATCTTCGCTCCATCTCTAATGGCCTTCATGGAGTCCTCGGCCCGAAGGGCATCATCATACAATTCTCCGAAAAATGTAGAACGCCTCCTTACTTTGCTTTGGAGTAAGGCACTAAGCTTATTACGATAGTAAAAAGCTCGATCTTCATCATCCTTGATGAGTCCTGGCGCAAAGTGAGCAAGCTTGTTGAATTGAGTGGTGAAGTCTTGGGTCATCAAATCACCTTGCTTGAAATCGATGAATTCTCTGAGTCTTTGCTGCTTGAGCTTCATGGGGTAAAATCGGTCCTGAACAAGAGACTTGAAACATTCCCACTCGAAATTAATTTCAAGAATAGCGGTGGGATTGGCAATTGACCACCAATAGTCTGCTTCCCTTACCAGAAAGCACTCAGCAATCTTTACCTTGTCCTCTTCACGGACTTGGTATAAGTCAAATTGCTTCTCCATCTCTCGAAACCATTCCGAGAGCTCGGTAGGGTCCGGCTCTC
>JAIUZE010012240.1:0-27759 GCA_022085475.1 Heliosperma pusillum | reverse complement strand
GATACGTCCCCGTTCCGACATTCCAGCCTTACGAACGTGGAGGTAGCCAAGGGAATGAGAGTACAAAGCACATAACAAAATAGTGCTCAAACTGTAACATTTGTAAAAACCGACTCAAAGTGGGACATACCAAAAACCGTCACAAAAACATGCGATACAAGCGAATGAAATATCATATATTCAAAACATTAATATTTAAAGTCACTCAGTAAATTTAAACGATAAATGAATGATCGGAAATATTATAATTGAAATCGTAAACAAGAAATACAAGGAAAGTCCAGCAGGTGCCAGCCGGTCAGGTGGACCGGCTGCCGGCCACCCGGCTGACGCCAATCACCAAATGAAAACCAACATGAAAATACAGAGTGTCCCAGCCGGTCAAGGGGACCGGCTGCCGGCTACCTGGCTAGGACCAAAGGATCATGAGAAAAACAAAGGCAAATAGAGGGGTGTCTCAGCCGGTCGGCTGACCGGCTGCCGGTCGGCCGGCTGAGATCAACTTCATGCATCAAATATCACGTAACACACAAAATATACAGCCAGTGCCCCAGCCGGTAGGCTGACCGGCTGCCGGTCGGCCGGTTGGGGTCTACAATGCACGAAAATCACCATTTCACTTAAGGACCAACATTTTTCAACAATCAACTATCATTATAATTCATCAATTCTCATATAAATTCTAAACTAACAACATCCATTACCATCAATACGATTCCTATGATTACTAATCATAATCTAATTACGATTCCTAACATAGAAAACACGTAAAACACGTAAATGATATCGAGTAACCTTTCACCGTTACCTTTATGTGTCTTCACTCCGCGTCAAGGTCTTCTTCAATCAAGAAATAGTCTTTGTCGGGATCTTGAAGGTCACTACCTACAATTAGTTAATAAAAGATGAATATAATTCACCTAGAGAAAGACGGAAAGTTTGAAAAGCGAGAAAGACAGTAATTTTATTACCAATACGGATAGAGGAAGGTAAGAGGGGAAGAATAAGACGAACTTACGTGAATTTGAGCGAGAAATGAAAGCGTTATGACGATTACAAGACGGATCAAAAATGGAAGCAAGGTTTTGGTTGATTTATTTGTGATGAAGAAAGAAATGAGTTGTGAGGAAAAATTAGGTTAAAGGGAGTATATGAAGAGAGTGAGTGGAAAAAGTCAAGAAAAGTCAAAGACGCCTCAAGACGGAATTCCCTTGAAATCTCGCGTAAAATCCAAATACGAACTCGGAAATTTTAAATTCGACTCGGGAAATTTAATTCTAAACTAAAACTAAATTTCGCTGAAAAGTATCCGTAAAATATTTTACTTATAAAAATAGGGTACATTTGCGGGTGTTACAAGCCTAGACTAGGGTAATTATTTGATTTGGGTACGCGACAACCCTATCATCTAACATACACGCGTTTGGGAAAATTTTCCAGTCATTCATCATTCACAATCCTTAACATAATTTGACATTCAATCCATCTTTAATAATATAAGACAACAAAACCATCACTACTCAAGGAAAAAGACACAACCATAAAAGCATACAACCTAAAGTCGACTAAGGAAAATCCCCACCTTTTTGAAATTCCAAGAAAGACTAAAGCAATTAAGTGTTCATCTACAATCATCAATTACATATAACTACTGCTGACCCAGGATTCATTCTGACCAGTCAGACAGACGACATGCAATCACCATCAGGGTTAGCAAGGCAGGAGCTTCTCATATAAGAGGACTCATCTCATACACAAGCATCAACCATGAATAAAAGCCACGACAGGTCATTATTTGGCATGACCTATAAAGAGCGTACGCATTTAATACCACTCACTCACGTTAGGCGATAAACTACAAACAATATGGCAGTTCCTATTTTCATGGAAAGACCTATTCAAACCACCCACAAATATAGAGCGCATCCACACCTAGAAGACCTATATGACGCGTCGGTTGCAAAGAAGAAGGGGACGCCCGGAAGAATAGGCCATGAGCCCTATTCTTTGGCAACATTCATTTGAAGAAAGAAACTAGTCGTTGAAAGGAAGGCAAGGTGATTATAAATATAAGGAAGATGAATAGGAAAAGGAGGATCTCAATGCTCTAGCTCTCGCAAAACACAATATAAATGTATCATTTATTTATTCATATATTTATCAATACTTAGACAAATATTTAGCCTTATTCCTTGCACCCTTGTATTCTCGCCAACCTAATATAAACATAGTAAAATTCTTCATGGCTTGGTGCACGTGGTTTTTTCCCTTATTCGCAGGGTTTTTCCACGTATAAATCCTTGTGTTATTCACGTTTATTTACTCTTGTTTGTTTGCATTATCGATCAATTGTTGTTTGGTATAAATAACCCTGGCACGAATTTACTCCTGACGACTAGATAATACCCTTCGTGTAAAATCTTGCTTAAATAATTGGCGCCCACCACAGAGCCTCTAGCTCAAAAATAACCAAAATCCAATCACAAACAAATCTCTTACCTTCATAAGAAATGGCTGGAGAGAGAGAGAGTTGAGCAACAGTTGGTTGCCGCCAAACAACAACTTCTGGAAATAGAAGAACTAAAAGAAAAAACGGCGCTAAATTTGATAAGGGTAAAGTCGTGTTCCCTAAATCAAAGTAAACCGAACTCAATGCTAACTAATAGTTAGTGATAAGTAGAGTATCGAATCCACGGGGAGGCGGTAAAAGTCTATTTGCTAATAACTAAGTCTGTCTTAAAGGTAACAATTTATTGAAGTTTGGTTTGATTAAGTATATCTAATTGCAATAAAGTAAAGATGAACTCAATAAGATTAAAAGGTCTAGGGATATGGTTCACTAGAATGTTATCCGGAAAAGGAATTTAATCAATTAAAAGGTCAATCTAATTAATTGCCTAAGGTCATAAGATCGATCGACTCAATTATGCCCTTTAGATCTAAGTCTAACATGTGGTCGCTATCATTAAACTTATTATATTCGTTTGCGTAGCCTATATTAGTCTTAAGTCGGTCAGTGAAAATCCTAATATGCGATACTAGTTAATTAATTATGGCCAAAATCAATCTACTAGAATTAAAACAACAATCAAAAGACAACCATATGATTTAACTAACAATTAATCAAGTAATCCCTCTTCTAACATCCTAGATCCCCCTTAACCCTAGATTAAAGGATCAGCTACTCATAATAACTAAACCAACAACAATAATATAATTAAAGGTAAACATAATAATAACATAAAGAAGATGATTAATAAGACAATTGATAAAAAAGAAATTAAAGTAATAATAACAAGAGTAGAAGAAATACAATTACCGAATTCAAAGGTCTGATGAACTAAAGAAATAAATAAACTTGTAGATCTAGAATAATATGAGTAGCAAACTAATTCTAAGATTTTTTGGAGTTTTTAAATTAAATAAAGTGTACCCTAATTATGAAAGACGAGATTTGTATTTATACTAAAACAATAATTAACTATAACCGACTTTAGGAAACTCGTAAATCGTCAGGTATTGGGTTGCTCAAAGGTCAATATGCTCAATCGAGTCGGGTTCTCAGCTTCGCGCAGTGAATTTCAAATAGCTGCCATTTTTTCGTTACTTATCGGAATTCGACGTGTGATGTATCACTGGAAAGCTAAGAGAAAGAGATTTCTTTTTCCATTTAAGTCATATTTATAGGAGTTGTAGAACACAAGATATTCAAGTTTGAAATTGACACTTGTGCAAGCAACCATTCTTTCTTCTCATTTCACATTTGTTTGGTCTTTCCAAGTAATTTATTTGACATTCCTTCTTGTTTCTTCCTTGATCTCCATGTCAAACATAAATTCTCCAAATGCCGAGTCCATTTCGTTTCTCAAGGTATCCAATGCATTTGAATCGCACCGAAGCTACACAATAACACACAAAAGCGGGAGTATCGACATTTTAACATATAATGGCATCTAATCATACATTTAAGCACACAAAATCATCACAAAAGTGACTAAGGGGAGGCATAAACATGTATACAGTTATGACTCATCAAACTCCCCTAAACCATCTCCTTGCTTGTCCTCAAGCAAAGTATTTATCACAATACAAAGACAAACATACAAATGGTTCAATGAATAGTCTCAGAGCTAATGTTAATGCACATACAAATCCCGAGTCATCCATATCTATAACAAAGTCATGACCAAGTTGTACCAATAAAACAAATTCAAAGACACAGGAAAGTAGAATACGCAGCTCAAATAACGAGATGATACATGATACCGTAGTCGACAAAACCAATTATCTTTCTGTCTTGCAAGACAAATTAGTCGGATTCTCGCGGATTTCACTCACTCACTCATAAGTGTTTGAAGGGTGATTTTTTTGTAAAGATAGAAAGAAAATGAAACACTTGTTCAACTTATGAAACATGCATACATTATAATGTGATATAATTTCCCCAACTAATACGCATTCACAATAAAAGAACAAAGTACATGTATCAAGGACAATAAGGAAGGCTAATGGGTGAAGGTATAGAAGTGGGTAGTGCTAAGGCACGTATGAGAATATGGGCTAAGACCGGTAGTCGCAGCGACACTTACCAAATCAATTCTACAACATTAAGCACAAATTAATACCCGACTAGAGAAATCATCTTAAAATTTGACAACACAAGAGAGATATCGACACTACTCTCTAAATATGCATTGGACTCTAGCAAATTTCCTTTCATTATCCCTTAAACAATCAAGTGAAACAACTTATTTTCTCTTCTTCCATATTTTTGATTTTTCTTTCTCGATTTTCTTTTTTCATCGATTTTTTTAGATTTTGTCTTTTTTTTTTCTTTGCTTCATACAAGTCTTTCTCAGCATAGGGAATAATCGACACAATTGCTAACAAAAGCTATTAGACCCACTTTAACAAAATAAGTTCCAACCCATCCATAGTAGCAAGATAGGCATGGAAAATAAGCAACTGCGATTTTCCCGATAGGGTATGCAAATTCTTGAAATGTAGCTATTAAATGGGTTATAAAACAGGCTATAAGGCTCAAACAGGCTAAACATAAGGAACTCAATAGTGACTTTGTCATCGCCCACTTCCACTGTTTATTTACCATTCTTGACATCGATTACCGCGCCAGCAGTATGCAGGAAGGGTCTTCCTAAAATGATAGGTATTTGTGCATCTTCAGCCATGTCAATGACAATAAAGTCAACATGAATAAAAAACTTACTTACTTTAACGGGCACAACTTCTAAAACTCTCATTGGTTGTTATAGAGAACGGTCCGCCATTTGTAGGGTGGTGCATTTTAAAATTCCCATATTCAGTTTTTCACAAATAGAGTAGGGCATGACACTAACATTGGCACCTAGGTCACACAAGGCTTTCTCACTGGTGTATGTACCTATAATGCAAGGGATTGAAAACCTGGCAGGGTCTTTCAACTTAGGAGGGGACTTGTTTTGCAAAAGAGCACTACACTCTGTGGTGAATGCTATGATTTCAACATCGTCCAAAGTCCTCTTCTTAGTTAAAATGTCCTTCATGAATTTTGTAACACCCCCATATATACCAAGGAGCCTTACAAAACCTTAGTAAATCGGGATGCTACCATCTCGGTTGCCCGAGACATTACATATCAAATCAACCATAATAGAACATTACTTATTAATTAATTATTTAACACGAAGTTACATTATTCCAAAAATCCAGATGGCACACCGTCGTAAACAATAATCCAATTTAATAACAATAACGTAAATGTCTATGACAACTAATGACTGCGGAAGCTATGACTCAAGAGCGGCGATCCCCTCAAGTTTCCCAACGCGAGCTCAACGAATTACCTGCTAGATACCTGCTCACAATTCCCAAATGGATCACATCAGTTTTAGAAAATCTTAACGGGGTCAGTAACAATATAAGCCGATCAATGTACAAGACAATAACAACATCACCAACAAGTAACCAACGGCCAACAACAACAACACCATCTGGGTAAGCTAGGCATGAACATATCCTATCAAAGGACTCATCTCATACACAGGCATCAGCCACGAAGAAAAGCCATGACATGTCATTATTTGGCCTGCCCTCTAAAGAAAGTACGCATTAGATACCACTTACTCACGTCAGGCGATAAACTACAAACAATATGGCAGTTCCTATTTTCATGGAAATACCTATTCAAAACACCCACAAATATAGAATTATATGACTGTTGATGACCTATATGACGGTTGCAAAGACGAAGGGGACGCCCGGAAGAATAGGCCACAAGCCCTATTCTTTAGCAACGTTCATTTGAACAAAGAAACTAGTCGTTGAAGGGAAGACAAGGTGATTATAAATAAGAGGAAGATGAACAAGAAAAGAAGGATCTCAACTCTCTAGGTCTCGCAAAACACAATTTAAATTTATCATTTATTTATCCATATAATTATCAATACTTAAACAAATATTTAGCCTTATTCCTTTCAACCTTATATTCTCGCCAACCTAATCTAAACATAGTAAAATTCTTCCTGGCTTGGTGCCCGTGGTTTTTTCCCTTATTCACAGGGTTTTTGCATGTATAAATCCTTGTGTTATTCACGTTTATTTACTCTTGTTTGTTTGCATTGTCGATCAAGTGTTGTTTAGGCTAGATAACCCTGACACAAATTTACTTATGGCTAGATAATACCCTTCGTGTAAAGCTTCCTAAAACAACTACTACTAATTATACTCAATTAACCTTTTTCCCAAACTTTATAGGGTGTAAGTTCATATCAACTCATATGATGATTATAAGATAAGGCTACACAATTGAATGATAGATAAACAATTTAATTGAGGGGGTAATACTAACAATCTGATGATTAAAATAAGACTAGGTCACAAAAGAGAATTTTCCAATAGACTTGATGAAGGACATACCATTTCCAGTCTTAAAAATTAGGGTTTTTCTACATGGTACCCCTATGTTTTTTCGAATTCTACATGGTACCCTCTTTTTTTTTTAAATCGACATGGTACTCCGAAACTTAATGAAAACATCTCAAAATACCCAAAATGCAATAATCAGTCTCTTTTAAACGTTTATATTATGCAGCTTTTGTTGATCTTTTGACAATAAATTGGAATGCCATTAACATAAATATCGTTTAGTCAATCATAAAAATATTTTCTTTGTAAAATTAGGTGTTTTAAGACTTGATTTTTAGTAGTTTGGATATTTTATGTACTATTTACTTAGTTTAGGGGTACCATGTAGATTTTTGAAAAAATGACGGGTACAATGTAGAATCCAAAAATACACATGATTACCATGTAGAAAAACCCTAAAAATTAATATTAAAGTATAAGGAGATTTAAAATAAGCCAAAAGTGTTCCACATTATGAATTAGAAAAGAATTAGAAACAATAAGAGCTAATAATTAGAAACAATAAAAACTAATAAAATATAAATCACGAGTTAAATAGGCGGAAAAACACACATATAGCTAAAAACTGCCCAACTTGATCGAGTACTTCCCTACCTCGATCGAGTTTAACACGACAGAACAATCCTTCAAGTATACTCTCTCTCTCTCTCTCAATTTAAGCGTAACCTATTAAAAAATGTTTCCCAACATGTGTAACACCAAGAAAATTAACCAATATAAGTTTGTACTACGTATTTGTTTAGTCTTATATGTAGAGTCCATTAGTACAATATTTGGCCACACTTTGAACATTTGCGCTACCTCAAGATGAACAAACCAAAAAAGTGTAAGAGCACTTGTTTCCTCATTTACCATGAACTCACGGATATAGTTAGTTTCGCTGACCAAATAAAACATATATTGCACACTATTCCTCCCGTCTCTGTCCTTTACACTTAATCGGGTATCTTCATTGTAAATTTGTGTCACGCACGAAACCGGTTGATCAGGATACAAAAGCGGAAATGCACGCATGTCTAATCATCGCCAATTTCACATGAGACTGTCGGTGTTGCTTAATAAAGTCTTTTTGTTATACATTAGATTGTGATCGACGTCTATGTCCTTCAAGAAAATTTTCAGACAAGTGATTTTGAAAACCGCATTTCGGATCTACTACCCACATTCTTTCACTTCTTTTTATCACTTTTAGTGCGAATAGACACATAAATCTTTTTGTGGATGATTTTCTTAGCGGTTTGTGAGGATCATTAGCCATGCTCACGTAAGGTCCATACCGATCACATGTGACGATTTTAAACGGAGGGCTCTTTTCCATCTGGTACTTATACTTGACCAAATGAAACCCTAACCCATAAGCAACTTCATTGCAATGATTGAATGCTTCCCCAAATTTTTTTGACGGATATTCAAAGACAAAATGATCATTGTAATCAACACTATCTCCGGCCTGTTTTTCATTATTTCCCTAATTAAATCTATTACGCAAATATATATTTTTAAAAAAGTAAAAAATAAAAATGGCTTATTCGTGTGAAATGCACGAAAAAACATGGGCCAAAACTTGTGAACTACACGTCTGGGCATGGGCTAATTCGTGTAGATCACACGAAATGATCTGGGTCCATTTGTGTGGATTACACGTATGGGCCTTGGGTCATTCGTGTAGTCCACACGATTGGGCATAGGCCTTTCGTGTGATCTACACGAATGAGTCTGAGCCATTTCGTGTATTTTGCACGTCATGACATGGATTCACTCGTGAATCTGACCCGAATACGTATTTATGACTTTTAAAATTACGTGTCGACTAAAAAAATAAAACTTATTGACAATCGATTATTATCTCAACTTTTCCCGTGTTTACACCTCCCCCATCTACATTTCTCGCGTTCTCCGGTTCATAATCGTAATTATACTAACCCTTATTATCGTTTCCGTCTACAGAACCGCTTCCCGCGCCGTTGTAATAATTATAATGTTAATTGTTATATCGATAATGTTGTTCGGCATTCCAATCGTTTTGAAATCGAGGTCATTATCATCGTACGAATTAAAAAGATAGTAGAAAAATGGATTATCGTTATTCATTTTCGATTTTCCGCTAAATAATTAATGTAGAGATATGTTTTAAAAGGAAGGGCAAAGTTGGAAAATTAAATGAAAACTAGGGGTGGAATGAGTAATATAGGTGCGGGATATAGCCGTTTTGATCTCACTGTATATTCCAAAACACGAATTATCATTGAATACGAGTCAATTTCGTATTTAGCTGAATACGGGCCAATTGTGGCCAGTTTAACGACAAATGTAAGCATGTAACAAACAAGCCGTTATAACTTAGGAAATGTTATGGTTATATTTGTCCTAAACTGGCCACATTTTGCCCGCCTTTAGGCGAAGACGAACTTGGTTTGTCTTTAATGAAGGTGATTCATTCCAATATAGCAAAAAGGAAACGAGGAAAGCAAACAAAATCCATAGAGGCATTGGAAAAGAAGATGGCGTATTGATTACATGGAAGCCTCATCTCATCAAAATCCATCACACTCTTTCTGCACTGCAGTGACTTCAATCAAATGTACTGTTCTCTGAAGTTTAATGCAAGTACAAAAACAAAAGTAAACAAATAATCCAGATTTTCTTGGCAGTTCTATAATCAGTACACCTTTTAGTCATAATAGTACTCCCATTTTCCATCTTTTTTGAGCAAAAAATGTGCTTTACTAAACAACAATTAATACCACTAGTAGTAGTACTCGTACAAACTTTATTGAAAAAGTAAAAGTTGAATTTAAACAGTGTTCAAAGTACAGTTTTTTTGAAGAAATACTGCCAAAATCAGGGGATCTAGTAACCACAAATTCTCATTTGTGACGGACACTATCCGTCGCAAGCTTAAGACGGGTACCATATTCTCTCACAAAATACTCATTAAGGGTGAGTGGAGAAGCACATGGGGGGTGCCCACCTTGTCCTCTCTACCCATTTCCTCTCACAAAATACCCGTCGCAAGATCCGATCCGTCGCAAGCAAGACCTACTATCTAGTAACAAGGTCAGAGAGACTAAAATTGTTCATCAATGTCGATTCTCCCAAGTGCCTCTATTATCCGGTATACAATTTTTCTGAGTTGATTTCAACTTATTCTAGTGATGACCAATTTTGATCATCTTCCTTCATTAAAACGATACTCTTATAAAACAATTACAACAATTATGTCGTCATAAAGTTTTATCCGGTCCGTTCGTAAAAAAATGGAGATCCATATGACCATATATTTGCAAGAAACGGAGAGGAACTTCACTCGTGGATGAGCTATAGAGCTAGGCTTGCTTAAATGACTCCCATTAAATGGAAATACGAATTGAAATACCTCTTCTTGATTATAATAAGATGAAATATTTGCTATTTTGAAAGCCGAGTCATTCTTGTGTCCTCTGAGAGGACGGTCCTCCTTACCCCTAACAATAATATTCCGTTTTATTTGTGTTCTTTTAGGTGCAAGGAGTATCATCCTCCAAGAAGACCCAAGAATTTATCTTAAAAGATAACCCATCTATGAAATATTTAGACAACTATTATAGTTATATGATATATTGATATCTACTTAGATCTGCTTTTACCGTTACAAGTTTACAACGGATATTGTGGTCTAAAATAAGAATATATGGTAATTGATACCACTGCCATAATATCATCATTATTTTTCTAATAGTTGATTTCCTTAGATAGTAATCCTTAATGTTGGTTGTGTTGTCCGATTTGTTTGTATACGATAAGTATATAAACTGCGATTGTCGTACCATACGATTGAAGAAAAATGACCAATTTTATGATGAATAATGAACATTTTATGTTAAAAATAGTCATTTTTTTATACAAAAATGATCACTTTTTGATTAAAAAAAATGATCAATGTTTAGCATAAATGATCATTAATTAATATAAAATGGTCATTTTTCATTACTCTTACCATACCGCAGTTGAACACAAGACATATAGGTTTATAATCGAGCTCTTTTACTTTGTTCAATTGTAAAATTCACTCTCTTAAGGTCAAAATGTACTGAATATGCCTCTTAACTTATGAAAATGTGAAATTAAGCGTTGACACAATTTCACGAGAAGTTCATTTTTTTGAAAAAAGAAAGAAAAAAGAAACGGAAATTGAATTTTTTTGGGAAAAAAAAGTAACAATTTTGTATGTAGAATAATATGAAAAGCTGAAAAAACATAGAGTTTTGAATATTTTCTTAGCTCGAATGTTTATTTATTTTATTTTTTGTCATGAAAATCTAATAAAATATAACTCAATTCTTAGATTTGTCATGAAAATCTAATAAAATCTATTAGTTCGAATGTTTATTTTATCTTAACAACGGAGTATCTAATAAAATATAACTCAATTCTTAGATTTGTCTTTTAAAAAGTTGTTGAAAAGTGGAAAAAAATATTTATTTTTAAAATCTCAATATGCAAAATATGTTAACTTATACGAATATAATTAGAGTTATTGTTCTCAACTGATAATTAAATGACATAGATGCTGTATAATTATAACATCTACTTTATATAAAAGCAAAAACATTTAGCTTACTCCTATTGGCTCCTCAAATTAAGGTAATCGAAATTTTTTTTCTCACTCATGATCTAAACTCAATTAATTACTCTCTTTCTTAGTTTTATTATTCTCTCTCCTGTTTTTCATGTTAATTATTATTGATGAACTTTATATTATAAGATGATGATTTATATTATATGATGATGATTATCTGATAATGGACTGTGAAAGTTGAGAACATAAATTTATTTTCATATACTTATACAATAATCCTCTATAAAAAAAACCTATATAATACAGAAAAATTAGGAAATAAAAAATTTTAAACAATAGTTTATGGCTTTACCCTCCTGAATTTAACCATTTATTAGCCGTCAAAAGAGACAAGCAATCAACATTTATCTAAAGAATATTGATGAACTTGAAAAAAATATATGAAGATATAGTTTCATTATAAAAATTGACTGTCTCAAGGTAGGAGACCGTCTTATGCTAAAATTTGTGCAAAGACCATGTTCGCCATTTTGTAAAAAAAAAACTTACCTATTATTGTCTATAGATAATAAATGAATAATACATAGACATAGATAACAAATGATCGTGACGAGTTAGTAGTAGTTTCATATTGATATTAAAGCCGTATGAGCTTTTAGAGCAATGAGAATAATGTTGGCCCAGTTGTAATTTGGGCATATTAGGATTGTGGGTCACTATATTGTCGAGATAATAATACGTTGGCATGTATTGCATTAAACGTTTAATAACCCTCATTTATATGCTCATATAATAAATAATAGCGTATGTTATTACGACCCGTGCATTTTCTGCACGGGTTTAAAACTAGTAATCTTTTAAAATTCTAAACTCGTGCCAAATTAATTTGTTACAGTATGTTTCTAATCTATAATATTGAACTTTTATTTTCTTTGCTATCCATTTTTCAAGTTTTTTTTAATAAACTAATACTTATTTGAGTATTTTTTTTATGGTATTCTTGAGTTTTTTTACACTATAGTACCTGTTTAATATAGTAATTATTTTCATTTTGATTACGCCTTTTCCGATTTTTAAAAACTTTGGGCCAGTCTTTTTATTTTATTATTTTAATTTCTATCTATATTAAGTGTTGATTTTTCTTTTTATTGGATGTATATTTTAAATTTTATTACTAACAAAATTTTCGATCTACCTATTCGAACGGATAAAATATTTTTAATTATTTTATTTACATATATGTGTATTGATTGGTGTATGTATGTATTACTTGGAAAGGTTTAGAAAGAACAGTTGGTCTTGCTTTAGACGGATCATTTTGATCTTAAACAATAAGACGAGATTTTGTATCTACTTTACACTTAGATGTAACCATTATTGAAAACAAGTTGATATAAGCTGTGGTTACATTTTATCAAAAGGTGTCAACATAATCCCGTCTTATTTTTCAGACGGAAATAATCCGCCTGAAATAAGAATTTGTGTAGAAAGAAATTAGTTCACCTAAAATTTAAGAAACCAAGTTTGATAAAAATTAACTTTGAAATAGAGGAATTAAATCCCACAAATAAACGTGAGGGGCCAACATCTCAAAAAAAAGTTTGTCTTTTCACTTTCCTAAAACCAGGAGCCAATAAAATTTGGCAAAATATTTTTGCTTTTATTACTAGTATATTTTTTTTTGGTAAAACCATAACCTATTTTACTTTTGTGGTATAAAATTGATTTTCTCGTGAGATTTTGGGTAAAGGTTTAGTTCCCCTTGTTGTGCAACTTTTGGGTCATACTCACAATTGTACAAAGTAATGGGGTTGATTGTAAGAAAGACACCATATATAATAGATAAAAACGTCTTATTTGGGAAGTTGATATTTTAAAAAGAATAATCATAGATATATTTTGATCAAATAGGTTTTTTTTTTGTTCAAATGACCGTACCAAGTCGCGGGTGAGAATCAAACCCTCAATTTCATAATTAGGATAAAAGTGCTTTTACCACTTGATCTACCTCTTTTTCTCATAGATATCAAATAGGTGGAGTAATGAAATAGATACAATCATGATTACTGATAAGGTTATTAGGAGACCATTTTACAAATTACTGATAAACTAAATACAATTATTATATAAAGAGGTACAAAATTAATTATTTAGCGATTTTGGGTGACAATCAAACGTAAAAAGGTTACAAAAAATATATAAAGTGGTAGAAAAAAGTGGTCTCTCAATAACTTAGTGAGAGATCATATCACCAAAGTTTTAGTGAGGTGACAATAGGGTAGGCGATAAATATAGTGAGCGAACTCTTTACACGTTTTGTGTTTCCTCTTGTATCTCATCATCCATTCTTATAGCAAATCATTATAGTGATCTAATTGCTCCAAATTAAAGGCTTGAACAATGGATCTTAATTCTCCATTTAGTGATGTAATTTACTTGTTTATAAATTATTAATATATTTGCTGAGTTATATTTTATTTATCAAAGTTTATTTATCAATTATTATTAGTGAGAAAATTAAAGGTTATGGTTTGTGGTGCGTTATTGGATGGTGCGAGGGTAGAGTGGTGCGAATTGTTACTTCTTACTTGTATCAAATATTCATTCATAGTAAATTTGTTGGGATACCGACTCCCCAGCAATTTTTCCCGATTAGTTCCGCAATTTTTCCCGATTGGTTTTTCCACATTACCAACCTCTCATGTCCATTAATTTATTTTTACCGTCCCTTACTTATTTGCACATATACGTTTTTGCGCTCATTTGCTACTAGTAGACCGCTTTAACCCTCTACGAAAATCAACACGGGGTAAATGTTAAGAAAACCACAAATTACGTGAAGTTACTTGAGAGTCGAAGTTGAAAGTCACTGAAATTAAGCAACGAGAGCAATGGAAGCATGCGTTATAATCGTACTAATAATTAACATTAAATAGGGTACGAGCCTACGAGTAGAATACACTGATATGATAATGCGTTTTAGGTTTCCTAATTAGAAAGAAAGATCCCTACTAAATACCGAGTACTAATTAATAAGTCCATTATTTACTAAGTAGTACCATATACTCCCAACTTCAAATCAAGCTCTAAGACTCCTTGCTTATATTCATGCAAACTATAATTTTTAGTAACAAGTTGAGACATCGACGTAACCACTTGACATCTCCTTTTAACCTCATTATAATCATTCTTATTATAGAATCGTGCATGGACATTGCTCTTTTGGTCGTAAGAGGAAGACGAGGACGAAGATGTTGACGTGTCCGGTCCCACATTAGGAACCATTGGCAAAATGTCAAAGTTGGTCTGAGCCTTAGAGCCTCGGAGCCGTCTCGCGGCTGCATCGTATGCGCGCGCTGCTTCTTCTGCTGTGTCGAAAGTTCCAAGCCAATGTCGACATTTTCCGACACGGTCCCGTATCTCGGCTGACCACCTCCCCCATGGCCTTTTCCTTACCCCTCTGTACCTCTTTTCATCCTTGCCAGAAACGTCTGTCTTCGCCATGCACGTTTCGAAACGTTTCACATTTTCGGTATCACGTTTCGAAACGTTTCGTTTATTGGTTATGAGTGCACACGTGGCGTTTTGAGTGGATTGGTTGTTTGTCCCAAAGAGAATTTGGTGGCCGACGACTGCGGCAATGCCATCGAGAGGTGGAGGTGGAGGTGGAGACGGAGGCGGAAACAAAGGCATTTGGAGTGGAGGGGAAGGTGTAGTGTTGTGATCATGTAATTGGGTTTTGAAGAAAGGGTCAATATTGTCAAAAGTGAATGTAGGTGGAAAAAACGTTTCGGATAGAAAGGGTGAAACGTTTTGGAAGTTAAGGTTGTTCATGATCATGAGAAGTTGAGGTATAGGGTGAATTGGAATAACCGAATGAAATAGAGAAAACAAGAACTCGTATATATAGAGGGAATTAGTAAGGTACTAAATAAATGAGAATAGTAGCAGAATAGGAAGTATTGTTAAATAGAGTGTAACTGATGTACTGTAATTATTAACTAGAAATTGATGGCAATAAAATACTTCCTCCATTCAACTCCACTCTACCACTTTCTTTTTTGTACACTATTCACAAGCGATCATATAATTGCAATTTTCTCTCAATATATAAGTAAAAAATATATTCATGTGTGATCTTGTTTGATTCGTCTTTACGAGTACATTATTAATATCTAACTTTTATAATTTTTGCAAACACGTAGCTAACGATATTTACCGTGTAAAACACGTCTCGGCAAATGTGAAAAAGTTTTTTGGTAGAGTGGAGTTGAATGGAGGAAGTACACCAAATAATCAAGATTTTGTAAGTTAGGCTAGTCTTAGGGCAGGGTGCTTTGAGATAATGATGTCAATTAAAATCTTCCATGGATACGTACGGCACCACGTAACAGTGGCACTATAACGGGTATGCGTTATGCCCCATGTGAATACTCCGTATATGACTGTCTATGGATAATTAATTTCACAAATACTCATTTAAGACCTGGTCGATCCGTCTTAAATTTGAGACGGGTCAAGCCTCCCTTTCGAAGGATAATTAAGTGGGGGTGCAAGCGGGAGGCAAATGGAGCCCCCACTTGTTTTTTATGAGAGAGTTTGACCCGTCTTAAATGAGACTTTCTGAATTAAGTTTAGGGCGGTGATAACCATAACCGTTTTGTTTAACGTCACTCAAATATAAGCTTAATATATGGGTGTCTTACTATTCACTTCTCACAATTAAATGACATTAGTAAAATGTTTAGTGGATTTATCAATGCCTTAAGTTTAAGTCTGGACGAATACAATGGATTCGATCGGACTATTTTGTCTTGGCCGAACTTAAACCGGATTCTTTTAGGTCCGATCCCAGGTTCTTATATTTTGAAGTCTAGGTTTTCGATTAAGTTTGGTTCAATACCGGTTATTTTAGATCCGGATTGAATGGATGAAATACATGGCTTTCACGTTTATTTATTAAACATTTGTAAAGGAATCAAATACATTACATAATTTAAATTAAACAATGCTTCAAATATCTAATTGATTAAACAATGCTTCAAATATCTAATTGATTTTATTTGATGAATTTAAAATTGCATAATTATATACTTTAATAGCGAGAAATCAGACCTTTAAGTACCTTTCGGTCAAAAAGTAGCCCAAACTGAAAATTTGGGGTTGGTCCGGGCAAGGACCAGAAGTTCTAGGCCCAGTCTGCAGTCCACTAAATTTAATTTTTGAGTCTTCGCATTTGGACCAATGCTCAGCCATAACTATGTCAACCAAATCTCTTTATTTCATTTCATACATTTTCCCTTACTATTTCTTTTTAATAAACGTCATTTTATTTTGAAAAATATAAAATTAATAGGCTTATTTTACAGCAAAAAATGTTCGTTATAACATTAAAACGAGTTAAGTAGAACCACACTTATTAAGTACAAATTTTTTTCCACCTCCTACAATTCTGCTTGTGTTCCACGATCCACCTATTCTATTTAACTCGTTTTATGTTTAACTTCTTAACAAGGATATGCCCTTTTAAAAAAAACTGAGAATTTGTGATACAAGAGAAAGCAGAATGACCAGGCGCCACCACGTAGTACCTATTGAAGCATTTAATAGAAAGTTAGTTAAGGAAAGTTAGGCGAGTTAGTTAGAAATAGAAGCAACTAGACTTTATGCCCGTGCGATGCACGGGTTTACATTATTGCCATTTTCATAAATTTTGTATAACAATTAACTTATAAGACTATAATAAAATATGATTTTTAAGAAAATAATATTGATATATTGAGTCAACTTCTATTTTAACCATATTTTACCAACCTTGTCAGTACTCAAGTTATATTTGACCTATATTATAATCCCGAAAAAATTAACATGACTCTCCCATTCAAATCATTTATTAGGTTTACATATTTTTTTATTGATACATTCACAAAAAATAAATGATCCAAGTTACATTAGAGATTTTGGGTTGATACATAAGTTCCAAATATGACTCCTATTTGTAATCATAGGATCATCACACCTTATGCTAATTGTCTAATATGGAACAATTCTACTATTTGTAGGTGGTATATTTACAAAACCTACATTATTTTTAAATGCGCGATAAATAACATACTAAAAATCACACCAAGTATGTCTAAGTAATATGAGATTCCCACATCGGAAAAAGATCATAATCTGGGTGATCATGTGATTATAATAGGAGTCGTCTTTGAAACTTAGATATCAACCCAAAATCGTTTAAGTTTCTCAAATATTGCTTAGAGAACTCTTAAAAGTTTGTATTAATTATGAAAATAATATAATTAGATTCATGGTATGTTTCGTTATTTATTTTATATTATTTTTTTGTTAAATGAAATGTAATTGTTTTTATATAAGAATTATAAATATTAATTGAATATAATATATGAAATAATAACTAAAAGATTATCCACTTTCTTTTTTATATCTAGAATATTATTTATATATGATATTTTCTTAATTTAATTTTTGATCGATGTGATAATATACTCTTAAGAACTCTCCAAGACAATACTTAATTGTCTTAAAAGAAATTTTGGGGGGATACCTAAGTTTCAAGGATGTCTTTTATTTATAATCATAAGATCACCCCACCTTATGACAATTTTCCGATGTGGGACAATTGTACTATTAATACGTAATATATTTACCGCACCTACATTATTGTTATATGTGGGACAACATCCTAAGTGGTACACCATATTTTTCTATAAAATGATTAATTCTTGATTGATAGTATTATTTATGAGATTTTCCTAAATTATTTTTTGATGAAGTATTCGATATTCTATTATACTCTTAAGAACTCAAAAGGCTCATATTTATAATCATAAGATCATCTCACTTTGTGTAATTTTTCGATATGAGACTATTCTACTATTTATAGGTATTATATTCACCATACATATTATTTTTCAATGTGGAACAAATAACATACTAAAAATTACGCCAAGTATTTATAAATTATATTAGAATCTATACTCTAATGATAGCATTTTTACCAGAAATCTAATTATATTATGTTCATTATTTTTTTTAGACTACCTTTTTGTCAAATGAAAAGTAAAAACTTTTATATAAAAATTATAAACGTCCCTTGAATATAATATACGAAATATATATTAAAATAATTAAAAGATATTTTACTTTATTTTTTTTATCATACTTTTCTAAATTATTTTTTGATGATGTAAACGTTAATATTGGAGAGAAACTAATACAAACTTTTAAGAGGGTTCTAAGACAATATTTAAGAGTGTCAAAAGATGTTGGGTGGATACATAAGTTCCAATAATAACTCCTATTTATAATCATAGGATCACCCTAACTTATGCTAATTTTTCAATATGGGACAATTCTTCTTTTTATACATAGTATATTCACTACGCCTACATTATTTTTCAATGTGGGATAAATAACATAATAAGTAGTACATCATCAAAATTATTATTTATGATACTTTTCTAAATTAGTTTTTTAATACAAACTTGTAAGAGCTCTCTAAGACAATACTTAAGAGACTCAAATTTTTTTGGGTGGATACTTAAGTACAAGGATGACTCCTATTTATAATCATAAGATCACCCTACCTTGTGTAATTTTTCGATGAGATACAATTCTTCTTTTTATACGTAGTATGTTCACCACGCCTACATTATTTTTCAATGTGAGACAAAAAAATACTAAGTAATACACCATCAAAATTATTATTTATGATACTTTGCTAAAGTTGTATTTATGATGATGTAAATGTATATTTCTCGGAGATAATAATACAAACTTTTAAGAGCTTTATAAGACACTACTTAAGAGATTTAAAATATTTTAGGTGGATAGATAAGTTCCATGAATGACTTCTATTTATAATCATAAAATCATCCCACCTTATGATAATTTTCAACCTACATTATTTTTCAATGTGGGACAAATAAAATACTAAGTAATATACTTTTTTTTTTTTTTTGTAAAATAACTATTTCTTGACTGTTACCAAACTATTATAATAGTACTCCCTCCACACCTATTTTAACCCCATTTGCTTTATTGCGGTCTCCTAGACGACACTTTGACCGTATTTATCGACGTCTATATTTTACATTTTTTATTCTTTTATTTTTTTTCGTGAAAGATCTCATGAAAATAAGTGTAAATGTTTTTGTTTTATAATATAATATTTTTTTTCCAACTTATTTACGGTCAACGTTCGACATCTTTGACCTCCCAAAAGCAAATGGGGTGAAAATATGTGTGTGAAGGTAGTATTAGAATAATAAAAAATATTGGGTTTTTCTACATGGTACCCCTGTATTTTTCCGAATTCTACATGGTACCCCTCGTTTTTTCAAAATCTACATGATACCCCTAAAGTTAATGAGAACCTCTCAAAATACCCATAATGCACTAATCTGTCTGTTTTGAACGTTTATATTATGCACTTTTCACTGATCTTTTGACAATAATTTTGCATGTCGTTATCTTAAATATCCTTTAGACAATCATAAACATATTTTCTTTGTAAAAATTAACTGTTTTAAAACTAGATTTTTAGTAGTTTACTAAGTATAGGGGTACTAGTGATAATTTTAAAAACTAAGGGGTACCACGTAGAATTCGAAAAAACACAGGGGTACCATGTAGAAAAACTCAAAAATATTTTTATAAAAATATTTTTAAAATTTAGTCATATCATATTATCAAAAATTTAGTAGTAAAATATAAAATTTATACTCCAATGGAAGTATTTTTCGCTACGAATCCAAATATGTAAGTTTCGAAATGCTTTGCATTAAATTTTTTTTTTAATATTGTTGATCAAAAACTTTTCTTACGTAAATAATAGTTGTGATATTAAAAATATTACATAAGATATTTTTTCGTAATCTTGCAAGATCTTTAAATATACTTTCCAAAAACTGAAAAAGATAATGTGAACCAATAGAATTGTTCGAAAAAAGCCTCTTTTATATATATATATATATATATATATATTTATATATATATATATATATATATATATATATATATATATATATATATTGATTCTGTAACACCTACGAAATTCCCGTCTAGAATTTATAACTTAATTAACTATTTTATTATTTAATTTATATCTTAAATCTATTTTTATAAAACTGTTGTTTTACATGTATAATAATTATGTTAATAATAATTACCGTCTTAGGTGTGTAGTAGGCTTTGAAACGTGTTTTTAATGATAATTGACTCAACTAGTGTTGTTGGGCCTAGTATTGCTTATGGACCTTTTCTCCTTCTGTTATTCTTTATAAAACCCTCACATAACCCCTCTTAACTTTGTATTTGTTTGACCAAGTTTTTGAAAGTGTTTTTAGTAATTAAAAGCTCAAGCTTGGCCAAACACACACTTTTTGCAAGTTAAAAAGTGTTTTTAAAAACTCATAATCACTTTTTAGCCTCTAGAAGTAGAAGCACCAATTTGGTGCTTCTAACAATTACTTATACCGTTTATGACATTTAATACATAAATGAAAAATTAGTATGTCATAAACATTTTAATAAAATAAAATAATCATTTTTTCATTCGTAATTTTTAATTATCTACGAATAGAGACCCATCTTGATATAATTTTAATAATATTTTTTGCATTTTTCATTCGATTATGTAAAAAAGTTCTTTGAAAAACACTTTAGTAAAACAAAAGCCAAACACCTCCATTTTTTCCAAGAAATAGCTTACAAAAAAACTCATTTTGAAAAAAAACAATTTTTAAAAGTGAGGCCAAACATGCTTTTCATCTCCTTCGCCAAAAATTCTGAAATTCTCCTCTCAACAAACACTATTATAACTCATCTTCTATCATAACCTAGATTCATCATATCCCACTCAATTCTTCACCAACCAGAACCATTTTCGCACCATTCTTCTCCTTGTCTCGCCTTCCTTCTTTCTATGTAAGAAAGACGTCATTTTTCTTTATATTTCTACAAATCCAATTTCTATGGTTAATTATTTTCACTCTTTTCCTTGGGCTTTCGTTGGGGTACAAGCTTGGATAAATCGGGCATGTCCATTTGACGATTTGAAGCGATACATGAGGTAATGTAGACGAGTTACTCAATATCGCATTTATGTGCGTTTCTTATGTGTTATAAGATAGTAATTATGATAAAGATGAGTTCTTTGTTGATTGTTGTCGTGAATTTATGTTCTCACATGTTGAATGGTGGAATTATGTTTCAATTGTCTTAAGAAGGTCAATGTTGGTAGTATGAATGCTAATCTTCCTCCTTTTTATGAAAAAAATGAGTTAAAGACACTAATGTTAGTTTGATTACTTCTTTAATATTTATGTTGGATGATTTATTGCCCACATGATGTTTGGTATGATGTATGTTGACGGGATTGAGTCGATATTGAAAATGGGTTTGGGTTTGTATGCTTTAAGACAGTTTTTAAATGCTCGTTTTCGCGTTTTGGGCCCCAGCCTGTGGGCCGGCCGCCGTTCACCCACCCGGCTCGGAACCCTCTGTATCGAAAGGTGGTATTTTAAACAAATAAGGTCACATCCGGCGGACTGGCCGCCTGTGGGCCGCCCAGCTGCGAGCCTCTATATCTTGTTGAGGTTATGAATGTAGGAAATATGTCCCAGAGCCGGCTCCTGTGGGCCGACCGCCTGAGAGTTCTTCTAAGTTAACCTTTAGCCCTGGCAGGTTAGGGATAAGGCTACTGCCTTTATCGCCACCTTGATGCTCTTGTGCTAGTTTGACTTCTTATCTGTCAGACGTGATGTATGACGCTGGTCTATAACTCCTCCTTCTATAGTTGGAGCTTTTTTTGTTCGGCTTTTGTACTCTTTTTTACTAGTTGTTGATCCAGCCTTGTAGCTTTTGTCCTCTTCCAACCTGATTTAAGCAAGAGCTTTGTCGTGGATGTCCTCAAAGGTATGACAGGGGTACTTGGTCAGGTTGATGTAGAGATCAGTATTGAGCAGTAATCCTTGCCTGAATGCCTCCACCATTGTTCCAACGTTGCATCTTGAAATAGAGACATTTCTTTGTTGAACCTGTTGAGGTATGCCATGAGAGATTCTTTCGCTTTCCGAGTAACCCTGTATAGGTCAGATCACAAGATCTTTTATCTAGTTCTCATGTGCTGTGTAGTGAAGGTTCATCTAGCACGGGGAGGAAGAAGACGAAGATAGATTTATCTTGGCGTATTACAAGTCTGGCTCAGGGTGGACCGACTCACCTTAACGTTTTACGTAGCTTTGGTTAACACGTGGCTTATACTAGTTGGACGGAGCCCAATTCGGTGAGATCTTGGCTCAAGTGTTATGAGAGCCCCGGTTGTATAGAGGCTATGAGTGGGATAAGAGTGCCTGATTTGGTTTCCCAGAGAGTTAGTGAGAGTGGGCTTGTTGATTTGAGGCGTTGTGTGACCACTGCTTTAGATGAGAATTTGATTAATTCATTTCTAGAGAGGTGGATTCCAAATACTAACAGTTTTCATATGCCTTTTTGGAGAGAGTACTATCTTATTACACGATTTTAACTGTGTTCTTGGGATAAAGGTTGATAACCGGAGGGTGTTTGTGGAGGGTATGGTTGAGCAGGAGGAGGGTATTACAAGAGAGGATGAGTTGAAGGCGAAGGTGGCTACCTTCTTCCGGCTGGATGTTGCGGATATCGGACCACCGCTTTATAGGGATGGTGGTTTGTTGACTCAGAGGTTGAGGGAGGTTGTGGACTCTGGTAACCAAGATTAGTCGTTGAGGGCGTAAATGATGATGTTGGTTGGACAGACTTTGTTCATGGACAAGTCTAGTGATAGGGTAATCACCCGGATGTTGCCGTTGTTTGATGATTTGGACGGTATTGGTGAGTAAGCTTGAGGTGCCGCGACATTGGCCTACTTGTACCGGCACTTAGTGATGGCGTCGCGAAAAGAGACCCATGATCTTATCGGTTGTTTGCCGTTGCTTCAAGCTAGGATATATGAGTATGTTCCCCATTTCCGACCCCATGTAGGTGATGATCATTATTTATACATATATTTTATACCTCCCTTAGACGCAAATAACTCGATTTACCGTCTTTCCTTGCTTATTCTATGCTATGTTAGCTAGAATATCGATTCTGCCGCTTTTGTTATGTTTTAATGCAGATTGGATGCATTTGGAGCTTTTTGAGTTGATATGGAGCATGGCGGAATCGGATCGTAGAAGGTTCGGCACGGGAATCGAGAACGGTGGAAAAGAAATGAAGAAAAACGAAGAAACAAGCCATTTTGACGGCTGCTCGATCGAGCATTGTGCCTTGATCGATCGAGTCGGGTTGAAGGTTGCTCGATCTAGCAACATACCCTTGCTCGATCGAGCAACCCAATATTTCGGCGACTTTTTCATATTTTCCTAAACTTTAACCTAATTAATTAGATTTTTGTATTATAAAAGGAAAGCTCGTCTTTCATGCTTTCTTATGCTTTTCAATGCTTATTGCTTTAAATTAGAAAACCTAATTTAGTTTGCTTGCCTCTGGATTTTATTCATCAAAGACGATTGTCTTTAGTTCAACTTGTAATCGGTATTCTTCAATCTTTCTTTGTTATTAAATTTAATTGTCTTCTTGTTCTTTAATTATTCTTTGTTCATCCTTTCATTGTTGTTAATCATGTTTACTTTAATTATTATTGTTGTTGTTTATATCGTTATGAGTAGCTAAATTCCTTTCTAGGGTTGAAAGGGGATCTAGGATTGTTAGAAGGGGTAGATTAATTAATTGAATTGCAATTGCATGGTTATCGTTTGATTATCGTTTTAATTCTAGTTGTTTGATTACTGGCCAGGATTAATTAACTAGTCTCGCAAATTAGGATTGACACCGACCGGGTTAAGACTAAGATAGGCTACGATAATTGAATAGAACTCGTTTAATGATAGCGATCGCATGTTAAATTGTAGATCTAAAGGGCATAATTGAATCGACCGATCTTGTGACCTTAGATAACTTTATTGCATGATAGTTGATTTTATCCCTACCCCTGAACAATAATCCTAGTGAACCTGAGACCCTAGACTTTTAATCTCATTGTTTTCAACCTTATTAGTTTGTTATTGCTTATAGTTAGTTATTGCTTATTATTAGTTGTTATTATTATTGTTATTATTGTTATTGTTATTATTTATTGTTATTGTTGATTGCTTTTAGTTTAGAACTCAAATCTCAAACCCCGAATTGTTACTTAGAGACAAACCTAGTTTAACAGATTAGAATACTACCGCCTCCCTGTGGATTCGATACCTTGCTTACCGCTGACTATTAGTTAGTAGTGAATTAGGTTTTACTTTGATTAAGGTGACGCGACTTTACCCTTATCAAATTTGGCGCCGTTGCCGGGGAGGCAACAGTTTTCTGTTTGTTTCTACTTAGTTTGTCTTTTTCGTCTCAGGGAACCTAAGTTCCTTGAGACCGTTCTCATCCTTTTCTTTAGTTTTTGTTTATGCCCAGGTGTTCTAGGTCCGTTCTCGTGCCCTACGATTCCGAGCCAGAGAAGACTCTCCGGTCTAGACGAAACTTTTGGAAGGAAATTCAAGAAGCGGAAGACTTGAGTACGCTTAAAACAGTTTACGCCGAATTCGTCGCAGAAAAACCATCCTTAGAAGAGGATACACCTATTTCTGCACCTACTACAACCATGCCTACTCTAGCCAGCCATTCGGAGCCTACTGTTGCATCTATTCCCAAGGGATTTCAACTCCCTACTACGGGTAATAGTACTTTTGAGATTCGTCCATCTTATATCTCTTTGGTGGAGCAAAACATGTTTGGAGGAAGCCCTACTGAGGATCCTGCTAAGCATATGGAGAAATTCACTAACTATTGCTGCTCTATTCCTTTAACGGGTGGGGTGACACAAGATCAGATCAAGTTGGTGTTGTTTCCCTTTTCATTACGAGATGGGGCAGAAGATTGGTTGAGTGAGTTAGATATGGCTGCACTTGGCATCACCGATTGGAATTCTTTGGCTCTTGCATTCTACAAAAGATATTTTCCGCCACAGAAAACCAATGTCATTCGAAGTCAAATCACAAGTTTCAAACAAGGTCCCAATGAGAACTTTAATGAGGCTTGGGTTCGCTTCAAAAAGCTTGTCAAGTCTGTTCCACATCATGGTTTTGATACTTGGTTCTTATGCAACCAATTTTATAATGGGTTATATGATGGTCAGAGGAATTTGTTAGATTCTGCTGCTAATGGGAGATTCCAAAATAACACTACTAATGCCAATGCTTGGAAGTTAATTGATGAGATGGCTACTCACACTGCTGAGTATGGGAATCCTAAGGGTAATGTGAGGAGAGGAGGTACGGATAATGCCATTGTAGCTCAGTTGGAGGCATTAACTGCCAAAATTGCCGAGTTACAAACTTCAAAGTCCTTGGAAAATAAGCAAACGGTTCATGCCATGGTTCAACAAGAGTCAACCTGTGAAAGATGTGGTACTATGGGGCATAATGCAGTTGAATGTATGAGTACGGTTGATCAAGTGCTTGCCTTTCAATCCTTTAAGCAAGGTTCACCGTACTCTAACTTTTACAATGAAAGGACAAGAGATCATCCCAATTTATCCTACCGAAGTCAGAATGTTCTTAATCCTACCCCACCACCACCTCAGCAACAAGGTTCATCTTATGTGATTCCTCAGAATCGCAATTCTCAAGGTAACTTTAACCGTTCCAATCAAGGTGGCCAAAACTTCCAACAACCTCCACCTCCACCACCTCCAAGTAATGATATGGCGGAACTGAAAGCCATGTTGCAGCAGAGTCTTATGATCCAACAAAAGCAAGATGCTCAGATCTCACAACTGATAGCTCATAACAAGATGGTTGACACTCAAATTGCCCAATTGGCAATTCAAAATCCACATAAACAACCGGGTAATCTTCCTCCTCAAGGACACCCTCCACATGAACAAGTCAATGCCATCACTTTGAGGAGTGGAACCCATTACAAAGGCCCTGAAATGATAAGGGATGAAACCAATGAAAGCTTGGAAGTTGCTGATCAAAGTTCGAAAAAAGGCGAAAAAGAGGTTGAAAACAAGGTTGCTCGATCGAGCAGAACCCCCTTGCTCGATCGAGCAACCCAGAAAATTTGCCCAAATTCTTCTCGGGAAGTTTCTGAAAGCTACAGTACAGCAAAACTCGATCAAGCAATCGCTGTGCTCGATCGAGCAACCCCTGATTTGGATGAAAAGTCTTCAAATTCATCTTCCAAAGCCAAAGAAGCCGAGCCCATTGTAATTAAACTTCCTTTTCCTCAACGCCTACATAAATCAAAGCTCGATAAACAGTTTGGGAGGTTTATGGAGGTAGTGAAGAATTTATAAGTGAGTGTACCATTTACCGAGTTGATCACTCAAGTGCCGGCCTATGTAAAGTTTTTAAAGGATATATTGACAAGGAAGCGATCCTTTAATGAAGTGGAGACGGTTGCATTTACTGAGGAATGCAGTGCTGTGTTGCAATCAAGATCACCACCTAAGCTAAAGGATCCAGGGAGTTTTTCTATTCCTTGTAATATAGGTTGCTTAGCAATTGATAAGGCCCTTTGTGATTTAGGGGCTAGTGTTAGTGTTATGCCATTTTCTATATGCAAAAAGTTAAATATGGGTCAACTTACTGTTACAAACATGACCTTACAAATGGCCGACCGTTCTATTAAACACCCTTTAGGGATTTTAGAAGACGTACCGGTTAAAGTAGGGAAGTTTTTCATACCAGTTGACTTTGTTGTCTTAGATATGGCTGAAGACACCCAAATTCCTATCATCTTAGGACGACCATTCCTCCATACTGCGGGGGCGGTTATAGATGTTAAGAATGGGAGACTTACACTAACAGTGGGGGATGACAATATTACTTTCAACTTAGAGCATTCAATGAAACACCCCATGCTAGAAGAGACATGTCATAGGATCGATATTGTGGATTTGAATGTTGATGATTGTCTCTCTTTATGCTTGAATAGGGATACTCCGGAGATCGCCTTAATTTCCAGCACTGCTGAAGCTGGAAGCTCACGGAGTAAGGCAGTAGTTGAGATGAAAAAACTGCTGACGGGAAAGGAATGCAAGTTACAAAAGGTGTATAGCTTAGGTAACCCACCTAAGGTTACCAAGGTAATGACACCTGAACTTGAACCCGACTGATGAGCAGTAGTGACAGTTGGTCACTACTCCCCCATTTTGCAGCTGGTTTGGGGGAGACTAT
>JAIUZE010012237.1:0-13446 GCA_022085475.1 Heliosperma pusillum | reverse complement strand
CCTCAAGTTTGGTCAACCAATCCAAATTCCACAAGGTATTTATTCCCGTTAGGGTCCAACATTTAAGACAACACTTTCCCAAGTAACATTTAAAGAAGTCACTAAAATTCTTAACCACAACAACCAACTATCATTATGCTTATTTCGATCCTCAAAATGATATTGCAACATCAAGCTTTCATAGTCTAAAACCACAAGGAGAGTTTCATCCTAAGCTTATCCTCAATTCCTTATAATCATCTAAACATAAAACTAGCTCAATAGGACGGGTAGGTATCATATTCGAAACTTCTTCAAAACACACCTACTAATCCTTACGATAGCTAAAAAGAAAAACTACCTCTCAAGAGAGTAGGGATAAAAGAACATGATACAAGGAACATTAGGAAGCGTCATTAAAGACTACGATAAGATGAAAAAGGCGAAGGCGAAAAAGGAAAACGAGGTTGAGGAAGAGACCAAAGCAGAAGTAGGTAGAGTTATTATGAAGCTATCTGAGTAAGAGAAAGAAGTACGAGCTGTTGTAATTTATCAAAGATCAATCTGACAAAAACATTTCCGAATGGAAATGAAAAGGAATGATGGCACGATAAGGTGTTTTAAGGTATAATCCACCAAATTTCTTCTTTCAGGCGTCGGGTGCTGTAAAGCAACTCATCCCAAACCAAAGGCTCTTAAAGGGACCATCGTACCACAATATCAAGAGTAAGGTACCACCTAGAGTTAACAAACGATTCAACCCAATTCACCATCCTTTCATCCTTTCTATAGCATTAGTAACATTCTCTCAACTCCATAATTTGACACATTACCAAAGGTTTCAAAAACCGAAGAACCAATAAGGAATTCTCCATACTAATCTCTTTTCAACTCCTATGGCCACAAGGTAGAACACCGAACAAAACGTCATTATCAATATCATATAGCCCACGCGTTCATTATTAACAAAGTACGACCTCAAGTCAAACATCATCATTAACGTCCCAAGGTATTTTCATCATAACTCACATCATAATCCTCAAGTAATATGGTTCAACTTACCGAAACCTTACTACTTCAAACGAGTCTCCAATACCATAAGATAAGATCATATCTTTAAATCCAAGAACTATAGCCAAATGCTTTTCCACCAAGCCTATACTCACAAACACCATAGGAAACCACAAGACGTCAGTTAACCTCAAAAGTATTTCGCACCTCAAGATATCATTCAAAACTTCTTATTTACACCAATTAGACCTATCATAAGCATGGTCTTCAAAACAATACTAAACTTCTAAGTCCAAAAGACTAAATTACTAATGAGTTGAGAAGTCATAACCAACTCATTCAACCTTACACCATCGAATATCATGAACTATTTACACACAAGTCATGACAAGCATCCAGCATTAAAATCATCAAACTTATCTTACTACCTTTCCTTAGAGATACAACCAATCATCATTATAGGGTGAATTTAGATCTACACCATTTTCCTCAAATCACAAATTCATTCTAACAATCACTAATATTCCACAAAATTCAAAGTTCTTCCGACCAAGTATAATATACCACAAACAAATGGGCATGGTTTCCACAAAAGGTCACATAAGGAAGTAGAGGGTGCAAATTGATAAGGAGGAGGAAAGTAACAAGAGTAATTTCCAAGGGGAAAAGAAGTTAGATGATAAAGAAGCATTTAGATAGAAGGAAAAGAGCATGATACAAACATTAAGGACGAGAGAAATCATCGATGAGGAAGAAATACACTTCAATTAGGCTTGTCAATCTTCAATCTTCGGTAAAGGATACTTTTCTAGGTAACACATTGATCCACCTTAAGACGGTAGATACAAACAAACATAACATCACTCAACACAATCAACAAACAAGTTAGAACCTAACAAACATAAAGTACACCAAGACTACCAAGTAAAGTCCTTAATTTCTACCCATCTCTCATTTATTATTTCAAGGTCAAGTAGTTTAAGTTTAGGGTTCACGTGTGTGCGTCGGGAGCGATAAAGCTCTGATACCAACTGTGACAACCCTCGCGAATGCGGAAATATAAAACATACAAGCATGTGAAGTAAACTGCGGAAATACGGTATTTTAAAAACCTTTATACATGCAAGATAGAAAAATACGAGGAGTGTAAAAATATTACAAACTAAATAAAAATACCACAAGAGACGTAGTCTCTCAAAGTGTTAACAAAAGACAAAGTAATTAGCAACTAGCTAAACAACGTCTAGAGGTGTTTCATCCAGGGACAACGCCAGCTAGCTCACACCCGAACCCAAAATACCACAAGCAAAAAGCCATCCATGCAAGCAACCTGTTCATTCATGAAAAACATGAACGCCACAATCAGTGGGGAGTAACTCCGGGTTCTCCCAGCCATATCACATTAAACGTACATCAAAGAAGATACAAAGGTAGAGCATGCATACGTATAGATATACATGTGAGATACGATAAGAAATAGATAGGCAATCCAATATATAATGATAAGATCATGTGGAAATCAAATCCGAAACCGTCATGTTATTCAAGACTCGAGGAAGACACTCTTAGGCAACCGAATACACTCACTAGGGCTTACATCTCACCGTTAGCGGTATAAGTTTGATAAGATTGAGACTCGACAAATAAACCATGCCAAGCCATGCATCAATCACGAATAAACAATCATGGACTCGACAAACAAACCGTGCCAAGTCATGCAATGATCATGAATACAATCATGTAATCACGCATCCAAGCACAACAATACAATGACGATGCCCAATCATGCAATGACCATGAATAAAATCATGAAATCACGCATTCAAGAACAACGACACAAAGACGACCTCTCTCACGGTAAATGAAACGCACTAGCAGCGTGTACATGGCAAGTATGATTAATGGGCATCCACGGGAGAAAAGCCTTCCCTGAACGCATACACGATTCAATTCATTTCGTATATGTAGACTAATTTCCTCCTGGTAGCACGACGATAATAATACGGTCCTAGTCTAAACCCGGCCAGATTCTCGGAATACACGTTTTCCGATTCGACATGCGATGACGTTTCGCATCCAAGACTCGGTCAATCATAGACGCCGAGTACCCCAAATTCGGTCGATAATTCACGAAAGAGGCGTAAAAGAGCACAAGCCTCATAACAAGCGGTACGCTACATGCAAATAACACCACCTCGCAAGTACACAACATTTGACGGCCGGGTCGATCAACGCAAAGCGTTCGCCTCCCAACAACGTTCCGACATTCCAGCCTTACGAACGTGGAGGTAGCCAAGGGAATGAGAGTACAAAGCAGATACCAAAATAGTGCTGAAACCGTAACATTTGTAAAAACCGACTCAAAGTGGGAACATACCAAAAACCGTCACAAAACATGAAAATAGGGAATCATATAAGTTTAAATATGATAAACATGAGTCAATACATGATACATAAGCATTAGAACAAGTTTATGAAGCATAATGAATAAAAAACATAGATACCTCTCCAAAACAACGTTGTTTGGAAACCAACGAAAACAAGGGTCCATTTCAAACGGTCATAACTAAAGTTCTAGACATGAAAATGCAGAAATTTTAAATGGAGGTGATAGCTTATCCTCTTACGGTTCCAACGGGATGTCACAAGCCCAAAACAAGCAAGTAACAAAGGAGATATGATCATTTTACGAAAAGGGGTCAGTGCAAGAAAATTGCAGTCGGCAGCGAGTAACGCAGCCTACGTCACCACGACGCAGCCTGCGTCTTATTTGGACAGGTACGAGTCACACAAATCTCCACAATTTCACTAAGGCATAACACAAATATCATCTATCATCACAATTCATCAATTCTTATATCAATTATCAACTAACAACAACCATCATCAACAACACAATTCCTAAAATTACTAATCATATTCTAAATACGATTTCTAACATGGAAAACACATTAAAACACGTAAATGATATCGAGTAACCCTTCACCGTTACCTTTTCCACTAGATAGTAAACTTTGTCGGGGTCTACAAAGTCTCCACCTAAACAAAGACGACAAAAGATGAATATAATTCACCTTTGAGAAAGACGGATAAATTGAAATGCGAGAAAGACGGTAATTTTAGTACCAATACGGATAGAGGAAGATAAGAGGGGAAGATTAAGACGAACTTACGTGAATTTGAGCGAGAAATGAATGAGTAGTGACGATTCTAAACTTGGAAGAATATGGAGGCTAGGTTTTGGTGTTTATGGTGAGGAAGAAGAAGATTGAGTTGTGAGGGAGTTAGGGTTATGAGGGAGTATATGTAGGGTGAGTAAGTAGAAAAGTCAAGAAAAAGTCAAAGACGGCTCAAGACGGGCTTTACATGAAATCTCGCGGAAATTCCAAATACGAACTCGAAAATTCTAAATTTGACTCGGAAAATTAAAATTACGATTAAAACTAAATTTCGGTGAAAAGTAACCGTAAAATATTTTCACTATAAAAATAGGGTACAATTGCGGCTGTTACACGAGGCATGTCTTTTCGAGAGCTGTGTATTTGCACTCATATTCTAAGAACTTCTTACTAAGGTAGTAGATGGCTCGGTCTTCTTTTTCGACAGTTTGTGCGAGCAAAGCCCCCATGGCCGTTTCTGTGACTATGAGATATAAACCAAGAGGTTGATCTCGTTGGGGAGGAATTAACACAGGTGGTTTTGCAAATATCTCATTGATTATGTCAAATGACTTTTGGCAATCATTATCCCACATGGTATGATATGTTTTTTTAGCTTTGTGAAAATAGGTTCACAAATCATAGTGAGTTTCTATATGAACCGACTCACATATTGTACTTTGCCCAGGAAACCTCTAACTTCCTTCTCCGTTTGGGGTTGTGGCATTTCGATTAGGGCCTTGATCTTGGATGGATCAAGTTCTATTCCCTTCTAACTGACGACATGTCCTACGAGTTTGCCTGAAGTTACTCCGAATGGACATTTCTGAGGGTTGAGTCTCATGTTATATTTGCGCAATTAGAGAAAGAACTTGCGAATATTATCGATATGCCATTTCATATCTTAGGATTTGACAATCATATCATATACGTATACCTTCACTTCTTTAAGCATCATGTCATGCAATTACGTAGTTGCGGTACGTTGGTATGTAGCTCTATAATTAATTAGTCCATATGGCATATTTGTGTAGCAGTATGTCCCCATGGAGTGACAAAAGCTGTTTTATGCATGTCTTCTTCGGCTATTTTGATCTGGTTATACCCGGCATACCCATCCATGAAGGATAACAATGCATGATCTACTGTGTTCTCTACCAATATATCGATATGCGGTAGAGGGAAGTCATATTTGGGACTTTCTTTGTTTAGGTCTCTGAAATAAACACAAACCCAGATTCGTCGTGTTGGAGCAAGTGTCCGCAACAATAGTGCGATCACATAATTAAATCTCAATAATAAGAATACAAAAGGGATGATGAATATTATAGTCAACTGGTCAACGTAAATCGGTAACGATTGGCTCAATTGAGTTTGACGTTACTTTATTTTTATAAATCTCAATAATATGATTTATGATTTTTATATGGTAAAATGAAATAAATAAAGGTCAAATGGTTAAAAATATTTTCGCTTTGATTCTGACTATGAAATTTTAGTATGTTGTCACATGCACATTTTTATGTTAGACTGAAAATTTTTAGACTAATGAGATTTGTCTAGCATGATTTATGAATTTTTAATGTAAAAATGGCATAAATAGTGACTAATTTAGCAAATATAGCTAAAATAAATTTCATGTCAAGAACAAAATTGTTCCTGGTTGCATAAATGTCCCAAATTTCAGATCTAAATTTGAAATTTTAATATGATTAATTTTTGCATGCTTTATGTATTTTATTTGATAAAACTGATAAAGCGCAACCATTTTTCTCAAAAACCGAAATTTTTAAACCATGATTTTTGACATTATGAGTGTCATGAAAATGTTCCAGAATGTAAAAATATTTAAAATTCAAATTTTGAAATTATTAAAATTACATTTAATTTATTTGATTAAAATATGATTTTAAAAGTCTAATTATGAGCAATTAAATAACAAGAAGTTGAATTATTGTCAAAAATTGAGTGATGACTAATTTTTGAGGCCTAAATGAGTTGGGATAATTAACTTGGACTTGAATGTGATTTAAGTATTGTTTTGTGATTTTAAAGTGTTATTATCACGCATTTCCGTAAAATCGGGTTATATTCGATATAAACCGTTAATTAGAGCGATTTGACATTTAACATGAGCATGTTTTATACATATTATAATGCTGCATTTTTATTTATGAATGTCATATTTTCAGATTATGAATGTCATATTTTGGTTTATGTAATTTGGAATTATGTAATTTTTCCTTGTATGGCCTTAGTTTTAATCGATATTGCCCGAAATGTAAGGGAATATTGATTCGGTTGTAATTTAATGTGATGTCGAATCACTTTTATTGTATTATTTTATTTTACAAGTGTATAATAGGAAATTATTGTCATTTTATTATATATTTTTGTAACTAATTGTAGAACCGGAGTTTCCCAATGACGGTGCCATTCGGAAAGGAGTTCCGAGAGCGAGAGACGGTGACCTTGGGAGGCGTGTTTATGAAGTTCAAGGGACCAAAGGAGTTGGTTTCCGAATTAATAATAGATTATATGATTTTCTATTCTAGGAAAGGCAATACTAGGAGTTTTATTTTTATGCTTGCATTTTTATTTAATATGTTTGCATGCATTGCCAAATCGCCATAACATGACATGCATATTTCATCGAGTATTCGACCGTGTCAATTAAAATTATTGTTAATTCATCGATTTTGTTCACTTAAACGAGATAGATAATAAATTGACATGACCTCTCATAATAAATAATTGAGATCAAGCCTTACCAAATAGTAGAACCCATGAATCCCAATTTCGCAACGAAGTAGGCTCGGCTCACCGGGGTGCTAAACTTGTTACGTTAGGTAAGTGGGGTAATAAAGGTTATTATTTCGAAATTTGGATTGAGCTCAACGGAAGTAGTCGCGACCGTAGTCGCATGTGTTCCGGGCTTAAGATAAATATTAAAGTAATATTATCGACCGAGAGTTCTAATGTAGAATCGATTAAAAAGTTAATCCACCAAATTATGTTAATGAGGGATGAATCGGCTTACCGTGCCCAAGTTGATATGAATTTGGATCTCGGAATTATTTATAATAGTTGGGTAGAGGTCACTATTTAAATGTTAAAACTTGTTTAAAATATTTACAAGTATTTAAAATGATAAATGTTGACATTTCCTTTATGTCTTTAAAATTTGTAGTGATGACTGTTTATTCGCAATAACAAATGCTAATTCGTCCACCACCACCTATGCTCCAATTCTCACGAATGTCTCATGGCTTCGATCCTTCATGGATCGATGCAAGTTAGAAAAGAATGGCGCTAATTTTACCAATTGGGATATGCAACTCTGCTTGGCCGCAGCGGGTGACGACAGGTTTCGTTACCTTTCCAAGGCCTCTCCCACCGCACCTAATGAAAGGTCAACCGCCACGCAAGGAGAGCCTATGAGGCTAGCCACAAAGAGTCCGCCGCGATCGAAAACGTTTTGATCTTCTCGTTGGAGGCCGATCTTCAAGGGAGTGCCATAACATGAGCACGGCCTATGAGATCTATGCCAAGCTTGTGACCATGTTTTTTCACAAGCGCCTAGGATCTTATAATATAAGACGGCTTCCACATTATTCAACATGAACCTAAAAGAGGACAAAAAGTTAGCCCTCATGTACTCAAATTGATTGAGCATGTTGAGACTCTTAAATTGCAAGGGGTGACCATTCCCGAACAACTCCTTATCGACCTAGTCTAATATTCCTTGGGAAAAATCAAAGCATATGTGAAGTTTAGGGTAAATTACAATATGCATAACATGAGAAACCTCTCTTCATGAAATGCACAAGATGCTCGTACAAGCCGAGAGAGACATGGGCTAAATGTTACCACTTCCAAGGATGTGCTCCATATTAAGAAAAAGGAGCAAGGGGAAGTTCAAGAAAGGTGGTAGTAAAGGGAAAAGCCCTCCACCTTTAAAGGAAAGGGAAAAAGCTATTGAGAAAAGCTCACCCAAACCTAAGAAAGGTGCCTCAACCGAGGACAAGTGCCATTATTGTAATGGCATAGGGCATTGGAAGAGGAATTGCACTAAATATCTAGGAGATATCAAAACTGGAAATATGTTTCAGTTGGTAATTTATCCCTATCGTTTATGTTATGATCTCAACTTTGGTATATAGATACGAGTTGTGATTCTTACCCTATTTAATTGTAATTATGGCATCCTAGCAAGGATAAAGGCAAGGACAAGCAAGCCTAAGAAGGCTCTTCAATAGAAGCTAAGGTAGCTACCCATGATTGAAGACCTATGGAAGCTTGGTCTCATTTTGAATTGTCAAAATTTTTGGATGTATTTTGACACATTGTTTTTGGAACTTTTATAATTTCCTTGTTTAACATGGAAATTTGTTCAATTCCTTTTATTGACATTGGTTGTAATTGGATTTAGTGAATTGATTCTCAACCCAAGTCATTCGGTTTGTTGAAACTTTTTAGTTCTAAGAACTTGTCATCATACTCTTCTTGCACTAATAACATAAATTGTATCGACTCAAATTGATCATGTTAGTATTATGATGATTGGATCATTATAATAAAAGGCTAAGAATTCGTTTCTCACTATCGGTATATTTCGTCATTAAATATCGGTATATTTTGTCATTAAATTACGGATTATAACGAAACTATAGTATATGAAATACGAGTCATAAATGCATTGCATAATATAAATTATAGGAATTTAGAATCAACCTTTGGTCCTAGCAAATTTGGCCTATGATCAATATCGAAATCGATATTCTCCTAATTGTTGCACCAAAGATGCTCCGAGATATGCCTTGCTTGTGCTAGAATTTTAGAGAAACGTTACTACTAATTTTTCTTTTTGTGTGATGATGAATGATAGAGAGAACTTGAGAGAAAATCTGAATTTTTCTTTTTGTTCTTCTTGCTCTATTCGGCCGTTCCACTAGGGTAGTAGAAGGAGGAGTCTCTCCTCTTTTTACTACTCTTGTAATTAGGGTTTTGACCTGGTTACCATAAGAGAATAATAGGAGATCTTTTCCCTTATTTTTATCTCCTATTAACCGAAAAATTAAGAGAAGAAAAGACTATTTTTTTCTTTCCTTTTTCGGTTATATTAGCATGTAATATAATATATACGTCAACTATAAATATCCGTATATTTATAATTTGCTAATTAAATATAACATATTATGTTTAATTACGAATTAACATTTTAATTCGTTTACGCTTATATTATATACATTGATTAAATATAACGGTTTATATTCAATTACGAATTACATTTAATTCGTCTCAGCTAATATTATTTAATCGTTATTAAAAATCGTATCATCATTACATTGACTAACCTTTTAGTCATATACATCGACTAACCTTTTAGTCATATAATAAGGCATCAATATGATTATATTATTCATATAATCACATCTCTCAGACACATCCTTTAGGTGTTGTGTGACTTTTAGGGACCAGTTGATCACCGCCATTAAAATGACAATAACGTCAAACTCCTAGCAAGCCAACCGTTATCGATAAACGTTAATCAACTGATAAGAATACAAAGTATACCCTGTTAACCTGTAAGAGTTTTATTCATGTTATCAGACTAACTGTGGAGGACACTAGCTCCAACAATCTCCCACTTGTCCTTAAAAGTGTATGTGCGATAACCCGAATCTCATATCCATAAATTTCTCCCACTCAATGTAAAACAATTTGCAAAGTCCGTATTTACAAAGGTCGCATTTTACAATCAATCAGTGGTTTACCCGACTAGAGTGTAACTTAACTGATAAAAGAATACTTATTCGAGCATGGCCATGCATTTCAGTTACAACTCCTCGAGTGGCCCTGAGAAATAACAAAACCTGATAAAGGTTGGATGTTTTCCTCAACTCGAATCCTGCAGATACAAGCACAGTATGAAATGAACCAGTAAAAATCTACTTAGCCTCCTGTTACGGTCAACCATGAGAAAGAAACCAAAGTCACCCAAAAACTGCCTTAATCTCAAGAGACAGTTGATAGTGAAAAGAATCGACTCTTAGAAACACTATAGACGTCCTATCCTACGAGGTATCTTTATAACTCGTATCCGTGATCGATCAGTCAACTGTTTGACTTATGGCTCGTTAAACCCACCATCAATCAACTTCACGGTATAATTGCCAGAGTTATCAGCTCATGTAGGCGATTACGGACCAAAACAATTATAATGTTTTCGTACAATCCACATGAAAAACAAAATATTATATTTTAACGTTCTTTGTGGCGTTCAATGTTGTCGTACAATCCACATGAAAAACAAAATATTAAACAATACGATGATGTTATAAATAGTGCATGAAAAAGATACATTTATCTAATCCACATAAAACAGCTACTACAACTCAGGAACACGTTTAATACCCATGGAATCGACGTGCCCTTCATGCTTATCATATTTTAACGGTTTAGTGAGAGGGTCCGCGATGTTGTCATCCGAAGCAATCTTGTCTATCACCATCTCCTTTTGCTCCACGTAATCTCGGATCATGTGCGCCTTCCGAAGTACATGTCTAGACTTGTTGCTAGACTTAGGCTCCTTAGCCTGGAAGATGGCACCTCTATTATCACAATAGATGGTGATAGGGTCATTCGAACTAGGAACTACAATTAGTCCTTGTAAGAACTGACGCATCCATATAGCTTCCTTTGCAGCTTCTGAAGCGGCATAGTACTCGGACTCAGTTGTAGAATTTGCTATAACACTCTGTTTGGAGCTTTTCCAACTGACCGCAGCGCCATTAAGAGTAAAGACGAATCCAGACTGAGATTTCGAGTCATCTCGATCTGTTTGGAAGCTAGCATCTGCGTAACCGATTGCGCATAGCTCAGTATCTCCTCCATAAGTTAATACCCAATCCTTAGTCCTTCGTAAGTACTTAAGGATGTTTTTGACAGCCATCCAGTGTGTTTCACCTGGATTGCCTTGGTACCGACTCGTCATACTCAATGCATATGACGTGTGCATATCATGGCATACATGATCGATCCTATAGCTGATGCGTAAGGAACACGACTCATGCGCTCGACCTCTTCCGATGTCTTGGGTGCCTGAGCATTACTTAAATGCATCCCATAAATCATTGGAAGGTTCCCCTTCTTGGAGTTGGTCATGCTGAACCTCTCAAGAATATTATCTATATAAGACTCCTGACTGAGTGATAACATCCGTCGTGATATATCTATATAGATACGGATCCCCAATATGCGTTGTGCCTCACCCAGATCTTTCATCTTGAAATGGTTATTTAAGCATACTTTTACCGAAGCTAAGAGAGGGATGTCATTCCCAATCAAGAGTATGTCATCAACATACAATATTAAGAAGACAATCTTGCTCCCACTCGACTTGACATACAAGCATGGTTCCTCGACCGATCGAGTGAAACCATTCTCTTTTATCACCTGGTCGAAACGATGATTCCAACTCCGAGAAGCTTGCTTAAGTCCATAAATGGAACGCTTGAGCTTGCAAACTTTCTTAGGATTTTTAGGATCAATGAAACCTTCGGGTTGTACCATGTACAACTCCTCCTCCAAATAACCGTTTAAGAAGGCGGTTTTCACATCCATATGCCAAATTTCATAGTCATGAAAGCGGCAATCGCTAAGATTATCCGAATGGAACGCAGCATAACTACAGGTGCAAAAAATTCATCATAATGCAATCCTTGCACTTGAGTGAAACCTTTTGCCACTAGTCGTGCCTTATAGGTGTCTGGTTGTCCTTCTATGGAATGCTTTATTTTATAAAGCCATTTGCAATGAAGAGGCCGTACCTTATCAGGCAAATCAACAAGATCACATACATCATTCTCATACATGGAGTCCATCTCGGATTGCATGGCTCAAGCCATAGCTTATAGTCGGAACAGGTCATGGCACCTTTATAGGTAGCGGGTTTGTTACTCTCTAGGAGTAAAACATCATCTCTCTCATTCTCCTCGACCATACCAATGTATCTGTCTTGAGGAATAGAGACTCTACCCGACCTCCTAGGTTCCATAGGGATGTTAACCGTAGCAGAAGTTGAAGGAACTTCTTCCTCCATTGGTTGCTCGGTTGTTGGTTCTTGAATCTCCGACAGATTGAACGTTCTATTACTTGACTTATTCTCGAGAAACTCTTTCTCTAAGAACTTCGCACTAGCCGGAACAAAAGCTCGTTGTTCGGTAGGTGAATAGAAGTAATGACCAAACATTCCTTTTGGATAACCAATAAAGTATGTCTTGACCGATCGCGGGCCGAGCTTATCCTCGTGTCTCCACTTGACATAAGCCTCGCAGCCCCAACCCCGAATAAAGGACAAGTTAGGGACCGTTCCCTTCCATAACTCATATGGAGTCTTGTCTACAACTTTAGACGGACTTTGGTTAAGTAGAAGAGCAGCTGACAAAAGAGCATAACCCCATAATGATTCAGGTACTACCGTGTGACTCATCATGGATCGAACCATATCAAGTAATGTTCGATTTCTCCGTTCGGACACACCATTTAATTGAGGTGTTCCAGGTGGAGTTAACTGTAATACTACACCACAGTTTTTAAGGTGTTGATCAAACTCATTTGAAAGATATTCGCCACCACAATCTGAACGAAGTGCTTTAATCTTTCTTCCCTGTTGGTTTTCAACCTTATTCTGGTATTCCTTGAACTTTTCAAAGGCCTCACTTTTTTGCTTCATTAAGTAGACATATCCGTATCTACTCAAATCATCCGTGAAAGTGATAAAATATCTATAGCCGCCTCTTGCGTTTATTGACATAGGTCCACATACATCAGTATGTATGAGTCCTAATAGGTCACTAGCGCGAATTCCAACACCTTTGAAGGAAATTCGAGTCATTTTACCGATAAGACATGATTCACACGTGCCAAATGATTCGTAATCAAATGGGGAGATAGTCCCATTGTCAATGAGCTTCTTTACACGTTTCTCATTTATGTGTCCCATACGACAGTGTCATAGATAAGTTTGATCTTTGTCACCAACCTTTAATTTCTTATTATTCACATGCAATATGTCTGTGGTTTGATCTAAGATATAAATTCCATTCATGGAAACTGCTTTGCCATAAATCATTTCATTAAAAGAGAAAATACAGCTATTGTCTTTTATTGAAAATGAAAAACCGTCTTTGTCTAGTACGGAAACAGAAATCATGTTCTTAGATAAACTGGGTACCTAGCAACAGTTATATAAATATAACTCAAAACCACTCGGAAGTTGGATTACATATGTTCC
>JAIUZE010012235.1:0-60095 GCA_022085475.1 Heliosperma pusillum | reverse complement strand
TACGAGATGTATCTAGTAATATTCAAACATGTATCTAGCCCCATATCATATGTATCCACCACCCACTTAAACTACCACAACTCACCACTACGACCACAAACACCGACTAACACCTTACCACCACCACCGACTAACACCTGAACACCACTACCACCCATCCCTACATAAACCACATTCATCATATGAATGTCCGCCACCTACCGACGCTGGCATATACCCCAGACCCCACGACGGTGAATTTTCCGGCCGCCATTACGACGGCGACAATACCATCACACACTATCACACACCCTAAAATAACCCATCACCAAATCAACAAAGCCATCACCACTCCCAATAATCATTGTCGCCATTCAGACCGCACCGGAGATATCGACGGTGACCTTGGATTTCACGCACGTGACCACCACCGCCACCAATAACCACCCCCAATAATAACTAAAAAGTAAAAACCAGCAGATCTAATATCATAATAATAAAAAAAGAGGCATTGTCGAGTGTTGCTAGAAGAAACCCAGTGGATGAGCGAGAGGATAGTCGTCGGCGTCGAGTATTGGCAGAAGACTCATCTGACGACCATCACATACCTGGTCGTTGGAAAGGAGATGGTCACGGTATGTCGCGGGTAGAACGTAGACTGGGAAGTCGGAGATATGCGGAGGAGCGACAGTGTGCGGTGGCGGTGGAGGACGGCTTACGGTGGTGGTGATGAGGATTTAGGGATTGGAGTGAGGAGAGAGGCTAAAGGAACAACATAGTGAATACTGATTATAAGAATTGTGTTAATTGTGGGCCGTTTCTCTTACTGATTGGGCTTTGAGACAAATTTGCCTTTTAGATACAAGTTCGTACAGTTCACACTGAAGTTTTAGTTCGCACGAGATCCTAATTCTATATATATATATATCTATATATATATATATATATATACACACACACACACACACACACACACACACACACACACACACACATATATATATATATAGAGTCAGGTTCAGGTAAGTCCCTTAATTTAGGTGAGTCCCTAAGTCCTTATCTAGACCATTAGATTTAACAAATCAAAGGTCAAGATTAAAACAAAAAAACAAGGGATGATATAAAACCATCCAAAACACAACCAAACCCTAATCACTTCAACAAAACCTACCCACTTTTTCTCTCACTTCTCTCTCTTCCTCTCTTCTCTCTACAATTTCAGATTTAAACCCACCACCACCAAGCTCACCACTACCACCACGTCCCTTAGCCTCCCTCATACACTCCTCCTCTCCCGTCGGCCTCCCTGGCTTCCCTATCCCCGTCGGCCACCTCGGCCTCCCTCCTCCACCACGCCTCCTGCCTGCTCCTCCTCCTCCCGCGGCGCTCCTCCTCCTCCTCCACGTCCCTCCTCCTCCTCCTCTGACGACCCTCCTCCTCCTCCTCCGACAACCCCCCTCCTCTCTTCCTCCACTCGCCGGCTTCTCTTCCCTCCACCTGCTCCTCCACGTCCCTCTTCCTCCTCCGACGACGACCCTCCTCCTCTCTTCCTCCACTCGCCGGCTTCTCTTCCCTCCACCTGCTCAATTTTTTTTAGATATGTTTTTTTTATATATTTTTTATGGTGGAGTGGTTGTTGGTGGTTGTTCGTGGTGTTGGGTTAGAGAGCACGGGATTCGGTGACTGTGGTGGCGGTGGCGGTTTGTGGGCTTCATTGATGGGGTGGATGTTGGTGGTTTTGTTATTGGTTGGGGCCGCCTTTAACTAAAGTTACACGTAAAACTGACCAAAGTTACACAAAAACTGACCAAAGTTACAGCAAAACTGACCAAAGTTACAGCAAAACTGACCAAAGTTACACAAAAATTGACGAAAGTTACACAAAAACTGACCAAAGTTACACAAAAACTGATAACAGTTACACAGAAACTAATAAAAGTTACACAGGAATTGACCAAAGTTACATAAAATTTGACTAATGTTACATAAAATACTATAAATACGAATTAGTAGATTGAGAAATGAACTAAAGTTACATAACATTAGATTAAAGTTACATAAAAATTTAGAGAAGTTACGTAACATTGGAATTAAGTTACAGTGTCACATAAAATTTAATAAAATTTGCCTAAGGTTAAGTAAAAATTGAAATTCAAAATCAAATTATCTTCTATAATTTCATATTTTAAAGAATTTAGAACTTTAAAAAAACTAAAGTTACATTCGTAAATCATTACAGTTACACTAGTAAAACACTAAAGTTACATTCAAATTGTGTAACTTTGTGTAACTTTACTCTTTTAAAAGTGTAATTTAATTCTTTTGTGAGTTTTTTTTTGGTCATACTAATTTCAATTTATATAATTTGAAGTAATATTAGTACAATTTTATGTCACTTCTATCCAACTTTATTTAACTTTACACCAATTTCAAATAAATATTAGGCAAATTGGTGTAACTTTAGTCCGTATGAGTGTAACTTTGGTACGACTTTATCACTACAAAACGAACGCGGGAAACTGACGGACAAAATCCGTCAGTAACAATGAAAATCCGTCAGTAATTTCAACTACTGACGGAATTTCCGTCAGTATTACGCGTCACTTTAATTGGTAACGAAAAAACGACTTCTGACGGATTTTCCGTCAGTATTTGAAACTACTGACGACTTACTGACGGACGGTTCGTCAGGCAATTCAATTGGAAAGTCAACATAATATTGACTTTACTGACGGAAACTGACGGAAAATCCGTCAGAATAGTCAAGATTGACTTGACTTACTGACGGAAATTCCGTCAGGAAAGTCAAGATTATCTTGACGTTTCTGACGGAAATTCCGTCAGTAAGTCAAGTCAATCTTGACTTTCCTGACGGATTTTCCGTCAGTTTTATCAAGTCAATTTTGACTTCCCTGACGGAATTTCCGTCAGTACTTAAAAGAGTAGTGGCTGGATACAGCAGCCTGCTGTCCAGCCACAATGCGTTTTTTTGCATTGTTTTAAACGTTGAAAATTTCAACAAAACCTGCAATACAGAAAATACATACGTTCACCGCAAAGCGGTAATTCATACTCACATCGACCGCACGGTCGGAAATCAACAAAAGGCGATAAAAATAAAGGTGAAGACCGATGGAAATTGGAAAAAGAATTCATTACATAAAATGTTAAACAAATTCATACAACTTGGGGATTTACAAGCTTACAAATTCAACTGTTCCTAACTTAGGTAAATTAAACATTACTAACCTAAGGGGGTAACGGGAGGTCCTCCAAAACCGTGCCCGTCGTCCGCGTTGTCATCTCTTGGACGTGGAGGAGGGAAGTTGTTGCACAAGTCCGGGGGAAGAAATCTCATCATAGCCGCTTGCATGGCAGCCATTTGCGCGGCTTGGTGATCCATTTGTTGTTGATTGGCCCGTACTTGTGCTTCAAGGGCAAGTCGGGCGGCTCTCTCATGTTCTCGTTCATTCGCAAGTGCATTCAATTGTTCCTTCATTTGAGTATTCTGAGTTGCGAATTGGGTGTAATCTGTAGGATTGTAGGAGAAAGAAGCGCGTGCACTTTTGTTGCATGGTGGATCATACCACACTTGTTTCCCCTTGTCTCCTACCCCGAAGAGCCTTAACTTCTTATCGAATCCGTCAACCGCTTTATAGTATGCACGGAATTCGTCTGGGGTCTCGCCAGTTGGCGTTTGCTGACTCATCTCCTCGGTGTAAGCTTCCTGAACCCACAAAAAAGAAATTATATAATTAAAAACATTAAGTAATCAAAACAAAACGAAACTAATTATTAGACAAACTTAGATATAAAAACTCCTTAGTAATTATTAGACAAACTTACGTTTGTCTTAGCAGCTCTAGGGTTAACCCACTCGCCCTTCTTGTTCTTCTTTGTTTTCTCAAACAACTTGTACGGCGTAGGATCAACCTGAAAGTATTATAAAAACATTAAGTGATATATCGACAATATTAATCCTTCATAATTAATATCCTAAATTGTATGTGAAGTAAAAATAAAGGACTTACCAATTCTTTAAACGCATCGGAACAACTCTTCCGGCCTAGAGTATGGGTGCCCACCGCTTTCTCGCCACCTGACCGTCTATTAGCCTTGTTTATGTTAGACCTCTTGGCGAATTCGGGATCGCTTTCAGGCCTATTTCTAATGTTTTCCCACCAACTTTCAGGCACCCAATCCGGCCTATTTTTGTTATACTTGCAGCCATTGACAAGTGAGGTAATCCGCCTCGTGACATGTTTCTGCCAGTCGGGCTTCGGGTCGTAGTTCGGATCGACCGAGTTCACATGATTCTATTTCATCATAAACAACTTGTTAGTAATTGCTGAAATTGTATAACTACACTTTTTGAATGAAAACAATTACTTTTTAGTAATAGATACAACCGTAATAAAATATACCTGAAAGTACTCCCACATCCGCCTACGCTGGTAGTGGCTCGCTTCACTCCATTTGGTGAAGTATTCTCGGCTTATGGTACGAATAAAAGACCAAGTAACGTATTGCTTGATCGGCTTGTCGTCCCACCTGAAAAATATACATATTAGAACGAACGCGATAATAAAAGATAATAGAAATTATCGTAAAAGTGATAATAAAATAAAGTTTGCGATAATAAAAGTATTCTATATATAAATTAATTAGACACTTACCATTGGCCTATAGCAGGATTGCGAGACAGAATAATCCGGTTACTCTCCTGCTGTGGCGTCGGGATCGCCACCTGCTCTTGCTCCTGCTCCTGCTCCTGCTCCTTCTCCTGCTCCTGCTCCTGCTCGTGAAAGGCAGCATCCTCCTCGTTCCGCTCATCGTCGGCACGACGAGAACGACTAGTACTGCCACCTATGATTCGTCTGATAAACGATCCACCTGCCATTAGTAAAAGCTATATACAATGGAAATTGTTAGGTAGTTCAATATATAAAAACCGTGAGCAAACTTCTTGAATTACAATACAAAGTTTCAAATTTGATTATAATTGTATTTTGACAAATAGATTACAATTAACTAGTGACCCTCACTATCACTATCACTACAAATCAACAAACTTTCATCATCTGAAAAAAGTATTCCGACTTCTTCCTCATCTTCCTCATTTTGTAGTAGTTGAATATCTTCATCTTCATCATCTTTTTCTTTTTCTTCACCGATGTCCTTGTCATACTCCCCTTCACCCCTTTCAACAACCACTTCATATTCATCCTCACTTTGTGTCTCTTCCACCAAAATTGGTGAAATTGACTGACTATTGACAACCACATCTTCTTGGAAGACAATTTCGTCAACAGGAGCATCAACATGCGATCGTGCCTTGATTTTAAAAACCGCGGACCATTGATTATCTTTCTTAGTGGTTGGATAAGGAGCATAACACACTTGATCCACTTGAAAAGCTGCCACGAATGGGTTATGTCCACGAAGTTTCTTTTTTAAGTTTACATCGACAAGTCCGTATACCTTATGGATACTAACTCCCTGTGGGGAATTATCAAACCAATCACATTTAAACAATATGGCTTTATAAATTCTGTGCTCGGTATAATAAGAAAGCTCAACTACTTCATTAAGGGTTCCGTAGTAGTCCAACCCTTCAGTAGAACTCACACAAACCCCATTGCTTATAGTAGCTTTCGGAACATCAACTCCCTCTTTAAAAGCACGAAATTTATAGCCATTGATAGAATATCTTCTCCATGTCCTCACCCAGTTACTTGGACCCCCTGCTAGAGCTATTATTAAAGGATCCTTCAATCTATAAGCCTATATATCAATAAAACAATATATTAATTATATTAAGATGTTATATTCTCAATATAAATTATTAGTTAATAAGAAATTGAAATGTGATCTTACTTCATTTCCCAACCATTTCGAAAAACTTTTGTCATGTTTGCTCCAAACATCATCATAAGACGTGACATCAGGATATGTGAGTTTGATGTACGTCTCGAATTCCCTAATAATAAGACGTGACATCAAGACTTAGTAATGTACGTTTGAACTATAATGAATTAATTTTATTACGAAAAGTTATTTGTGTAATAATGAATCAAATACTTACTTTTCATAAGTCTCTAAAAATTGCCCACAGTTTCTTAGCACATAAAAATGAGCTTCTTCAAACTCTTTTTCATTTAAGTACCTCGTTATACATTTCCCGGTAGTATTTCCCATGTCATCATTGAACAACTCGGGTATATTTGAATCTAGTTGGTTATTGGAATTCACACCAACCTCCAAGTCCTTCGCTTTTGTGTCAATGTGATCTTCGAAATATAGGGAACAAAAATTAGAAATTTCCTCTAACAAAAAAGCGTTGCATATGGAACCCTCGACCCGAGCTTTGTTGCCAACCTTCTTTTTCAAATGATTAAGGAACCTCTCAAATGGATACATCCATCGATATTGGACAGGTCCTCCAACTTTCGCTTCATAAGGTAAGTGAATAGGTAAATGCTCCATGGAATTGAAGAAAGAAGGGGGAAATATCATTTCTAACTTGCATAATATCTCCGCAATTCTTGACTCTAGATGTTCCATGGAATCAACTTTAATCGTAGAAGTACACAAGTCTCTAAAAAATTGGCTTATCTCCGTTATAGCATTCCAAGAATTCGTCGGGAGTAAATGTTTCAATGCAACAGGAAGTAACCGTTCCATAAAGACATGACAATCATGACTTTTCATGGAATGTAACACCAAATTTCTATGGTCAACACACCGACTCAAATCTGAAGCATAACCATCCGGGAATTTCAAACTAGCAACCCATTCGCATAGAGCCTTCTTCTCCGCTGTCTCTAAAACAAACCTAGATGATATGGGCCGTTTCAAGCAATACTCAAGAAAGTTAGCTTTACCCTTAGGGCCAAATGAAGTTTTCTTTGTTACATTCATCACCGTGTTGATAAGTTGTTCAAAAAAGTTTTTCTCAATGTGCATAACATCTAAGTTGTGTCGAATCAACAATGTCTTCCAGTAAGGGAGTTCCCAGAAAATGCTTTGTTTCCACCAACCTTCAGTTTTGTCGTTTTTCAATCTTTTCATTTCTTCAGCAGAAGACTCGACAACTTTTGGTAAACCTTTTACCGAATCCCAGACTTCAGCACCGGTTAATTTGATTGCAACTGTGGTATCCTCAGTTTTCCTATTCTTTAGAAAATGCTTACAATTGTTGCGGAAAGGATGATCATGTTTCAAGAAAGTACGATGACAATCGAACCAACAAACGTTTTTACTATGTTTCAGAAAGAAGGATTTAGGATCTGTTTGAAGACAATAAGGACAAGCACGGTATCCGGCTGTGGACCAACCGGAAAGCATGCCATATGCAGGAAAATCATTGATCGTCCATAGTAATGCCACTTTTAATTGAAAGTTACGTTTCTTAGAGACATCATAGGTATCCACACCGGTTTCCCAAAGTTCTTTCAACTCTTTGATCAACGGTTGGAGGTACACATCCAATTTTGCTTTAGGGTTATTAGGACCTGGAACGATCATAGATAAGAACATAAATTGCCTCTTCATGCATAACCAGGGGGGTAAGTTGTACGGGGTTACAATCACGGGCCAACACGAGTAAGACTTCCCGAATTGGCCATAAGGTGAAAATCCATCTGTACACAAACCTAGTCGAACATTGCGAGGCTCACTTGCAAATTCTGGATGCTCTCTATCGAAATGTTTCCACGCTTCTCCATCACTTGGGTGTGCCATTGTCCCTCTTTCTCTTACTCGAGAGTTTTTATGGTGCCAACTCATCTCACCTGCTATGTGTTTGGTTGCAAATAGTCGTTGTAACCTTGGCGCAAGCGGGAAATAAGTCAGTGGTTTACAAGGTATTCGCTTCCGGCCACTTAAATTCTTTTTACCTTTATACCGAGAGGCATGACATTTGGTACATTCCTCAAGATCGGCATTTTCTTCCCAAAAAAGCATGCAACCGGTAGGACATGCATCGATTTTCACATGGGGTAGTTGGAGTCCCTTAAGCAAATTCTTAATCTCTTGAAAATTGCGCGCCATTTGATTATTTTTTGGAATAATGTCACTAATTAACGACATAAAACCATTGGCGCATCTAAGAGATAAGTTGTTCTCACATTTGAGTGCTACCAACCTAGCAGCCGCTTGCAACAAACTCATACTACTTCCCTCATACACTGGTTGTTCGGCTTTATTTAACATTCTATAAAAGGCTGAAACTTGGGGATGTGGGGGATAACGAACTTCTTCATCGCTAAGGTCGTCGGGATTAAGTCGAGCCTCCATTATTTGCTCAACATTATCACGTAATGCATCTTCAACCAACTCCCGGTAAGGATTCTCACTAACTACGATACTACTTGAACTCTCTTCGGTAGCCAGTTTCTCACCGTGATACTTCCATACATAATAATTATCAGTAAAACCATTCGACCATAGATGATTTTGAACCTCCCTTTTCGATTTAAAAGCTAAGTTATCGCATTTCTTACATGGACACCTCATTTCACCGCCTAAATCCTTAAACTCACTAGATTGTTCCGCGAATTCAATAAACTCTTTCACCCCATTTGCAAATATCAGCTTGGGTTTCTTTTTTTCGTCTAATCTTTCATACATCCACCGTCGTTCTAATCTTTTCATGTTATTATGTATCTACATTTAAATATATATATGTTATATAAATAAATTATCAGAAATTAACAACAATGATAATCAATAATCACACATAGTAAATTAAACATTTATTCTCATCAACAAGTAAAATTAAATTTCTTCAATTGGGTCCTTATCACTCCAACCTAAACCCATCAATCTACGTTTCAAGTCACTAGCAAACACCACTTGTAATTTATTAATGAGGAAAAAATTCGGCAGCAATTCCCCTTTGTTTTCTAAATACACAATGTTGAATAAATATTTACTCAACATATGCATTCAGAAAACATTAAAGGAATTGTAACCGAACTCTTTCCTCATTAATAAATTACAAGTTATGTGTTTACTACCTAAGTGACTTGAAACGTAGAAAGACAGTCCCAATACGGGGACTATTCAAAAATTACTCCTAACGAGTAATTCTTGAACGGGTACTAAGTCAATATCAACACATATAATAATTTGGACATACAAAACACATGTAATAACTAGCTACTAACAACAACAAAAAAATCAAATGATTAAGACGCAGGGCGAAATTATATTAACAACAACCAAAATTTCATTATCAAAAACAATAATGGCTACTATCCTACGTCAATTAAAGACAAACAAATAATTAAGACGGAAGGCGAAATTAAATTAACAACAAAAATTTCATTATCAAAAACAATAATGGCTACTATCCTACGTCAATTAAAGACAAACAAGTGATTAAGACGGAGGGCGAAATTAAATTAACAACAAAAATTTCGTTAACAAAAAAAGTAATGGCTACTATCCTACGTCAATTAAAGACAAACAAATGATTAAGACGGAGGGCGAAATTAAAATAAAGACAAATATAATACCTAAGGATGAAAATAAACAAAGAAAGCGGCGACAAGCAGTGACGGCGACAAGTAGCGGCGGTCGACGGTCGGAGGTAGCTAGTGGTGGTCGTCGGATCTACAACAAACAACTAATAAAGAACATATAAATTAACAAAATGAGAAAAGAAAGAGAATGAAATAGTTAATTAAACTTACCAAGGATGTGGTGGTCGGAAAGTAGTCGCCGGAGGAAGTTAGTCGGTGGTAGTGATGGAGCCGGTGGTCGGAAACTGGATTAAATTGATTTGGGGGTTAGGTTTTGGGGAAAATGAAGAAGAAAGAAATGACGGGCTGATTGTTCGATTTCAGCATAAAAAGAAACTTTCTGATGGAAATTCCGTCAGGAATCCGTCGGTTTAGCGAGAATTCGAGAACTTTTCTGACGGAATTTTCGTCAGAACCTATGTTTGACTGGGCTGTATTTGACTGCATTATTAGTTGCTTCTGACGGAAATTCCGTCAGTATAATGGACAATTACTGACGGATGTTCCGTCAGTATTAGTAATTTCTGACGGAAAATCCGTCAGTATTCCGTCAGTAGTCCGTCAGTCATAAAAAATCACTGACGGAATTTTTTTTCCGTCAGAAAAACCGTCAGTTTCCCGTGTTTTCGTTGTAGTGTATGTAACTTTAAGACGACTTTTAGTGTATTAAGTTTAGTCAAGGCGATGTTACTTTACGAACAACAACAACCTCCCACCACCACCTTCTACCACCACCTACAATAACAACACCACCAACCACCAACACCTAACATTTCACCCTCTTTTCACCGTCGAGGACACACCACCGCCACCGCCACCCACCACAGCATCCCCATACCAATTCAGATTTGGAAAAAAAGGAAAAAAAACCAACAACAACCACGACACAAATCTGAGGAAAAAAAAGCACAATCCCTACCTCCCTTCACATATAGACACACACACACACATATATAAAACAAACTATGACGACGTAGACTGATTTATGTGCTGAAGAAAGCTGCGATGACCTACCTCCAAGGAACCTGTTTAAAAAACCTGCACGGCATAAATAAAAGTTTTATTATGGTAAAAAATGAATAAAGCCTCCACTGGAGGGGAAGTACATATAATAGCCAGCAAGAGTAAACCATTACGACATAAATAAACGTATCTATAACAAATTACGACGTACCGAGTGGCCAATTAAGGTCCTAAACTGTAAACCATTTAACATCAACATTAAACCAAACGGAAGGGTAAACAAGAACCCTTCCAAGGGGAACTGGCGAATCCAATACAGTATCCCAAATAATAGTTTAGCACCATGCTATCCCAAATGGCTCATTACATTGAGGAGCGTACCTACAACACTAACTAAACATACCAAGGAGCGATCATAACGTACCTAGTGACCAAATAGGGATCCTAAACCGTAAACTCTAGAGCATGGCTATAATTAAAGGAATTATTACCTTATTAAACCAATCAAACAGAATTTAACTTAGAAACCTGAACCATGATTATTAAGAAACGGAAAGTCATGGTAATAATAATAGTAATTACCTTCCTCATGTTTTCTTGCCATCGTAACAGCTTTAATGCGACCTTCCTCCTATATGCGACAATGTCCTACACAAGTAAGACAAAATTGATGAGAATGTTGTTTTATTACTAAGACCACCAACATTTATAAAAAGGAGATAAGTAGAAAGAATAATTTAAAACCTTATAGTGATTTTTATCGGTCCACAAAGACTTGTTACGTCCAGCTTCTAACCATTTAAGTACATAAATGCCACAGTCAAACCTATCAAACATTTTAAACAAACCCGTTACTATACACATAAATAAATAATACAAATGATGTAGACAAAAAGAGTTTACTAGAGAGTATCAAGCAAAATTACACGTTTGTTTGAATCGGGACAGATATAGCTTCTATCATATATAGTGGTACCGCTTTGAATCTCTCAAACCCTTTCGAACGAACTAGGATCTTTATGACATTGCTTACCTTCAAATAGACAAGACATATGAAGTTAAAAACTTTATTTAGTAGATTGAAGACACATGTTATAGATAAGGTGGTCTAATTAACATACCACATCTGCTACAAAATCCATTTCGTCTTCATGTTATAGATAAACTTTATTTAGTAGATTGAAGACACATGTTATAGATTGAAGACACATGTTATAGATGAGAATGTTGTTTTCTTGCCATCGTCTACATAAGAACCAATGATCATCACGAATAAGAGGGATAAACATCTGTAGACGTAAAAAATTTTCGTGAGATAATCCATTGGCAACAACAAAATTATAACAGCAACACCATACAAACATCAAGCATCAAGAAACTTACAGCTTTCACGTCCTTTCCATCCTTTGGCATGTATGACATGTTTATATAGTTCCGACCAAGTTTGTTGTCTCGTTTTGGATTAAGGTGCTGCATTGAATAAGATAAATAAGTATAATTACATGTAAGGTTGCACTTATGCCATCTACAGTTAATATACGGAAAAAACAGGTATGCTCACACTTGCAGTTGTTAGTATGTACACCAATTCTGGTGAAAGCACCGTTGAATAAATCCCAAACATATCGATGACCTAAAACGAGGAATGAATGACATTAGCTACTATGTAATATGGAAGGGTCTACTTAAAAAATAAGCAGAATATTACCATGTCCATGACCCATTTTCGATTTTTCAAAGTGGTCATACCCTCTCTTGTTGCATTTCCGAATTTTGTTTGAACAACCACATCACTACAAAAACAGATGCAATATGTTCAATGTAGGTAAATAAACGTAGAAGGATCAATCTAATTACATTTGAAAAGATAGAAAGCGTTGTCACATCCTTACAACTTTGCTTCATCTCCCTTGGATGCACTGAACGCGTATTTCAGAAGTTCGGCATCAGAGTAACTCGCTGCTTGTTCAACGAGTTGTTTCCTTAAATGATTAAAAAATAACACGGTTAGATTATGTTAAGTAAATCAAAAGACTTCATAAAAGGTTATGATAACAAATAAGTATCCTTGCCCAGATCTGGTGTGATAACGCCTTGCATCAGATAGCACTTGATCTCTGAGTTCATTCTGGTCGCTGGTCAACAAGGTATAACAGTATTTTGCCTTCAGTTTAAGGACAACCTTATCGGTTGGCCTAGACTGTAAGGTATAATATAAGAAGACTTAATGATCTATTTAGTGCACCTAATATTGTAATTTACGTATATATGTAACAAACGATATACGTTGCTTACACTAATAAGATTCAATTTAAAAGTTCTACGAGCTCCTACATATATCTCCATGTAACACATAAGGTAAATCCCATCATCAAAATCAATATTTTGCGATTTGGCAACATATTCTTCACATTTGAAAAACTGAACTGCCGCGAATCTTTTTGATTTGGCTATCATGACACGTCTAATGAAATCCCTCTGTGGAGAACAATCAATATCAGTTAAACGTATTTGAAATGAGGATAAAACATAACAATACGACAATTAAGGAAGTGTTAACAGTCGAATGCTCACCACGTTCTGAACATATACATTAAACTTTAATGTTTGAGGCCGCATTGGGTGTATGACTTCAATTTTGCGAGATATAAAGTTGACGCAAATCAACATCGGCTCCCGCAATTCAAATGGGAAGAACATTTGATGTAGAAAGGAAGAGGATATGAAGTAAGCCGAATGCCAAGAAGAGGCGAGAAAACAGACTGATTAATAGTAAAATAAACAATAAAAAATAAGAACTAAACAAACAAAAAGAAAAATATAGGAGCTCACCAAGCTCAAATGTTCAAAGTCAGTGGTATGTTCACATTGAATCCCCTATAGAGAACGAATATAGAAGCAACATTAGAAGTACAGATAATAATAAGACAATAACAACATTCATATGTATATAATCACATAACTTATATTGTGAGTAACGAAAGCATATAGACGCAAAGGAGATGAGGGAGCCTTTATCGCCTCTTTCTTGTTTAATAGATGAGCCCATGCATTGATTACATTTTTATCTATATGTGCATCTACAACCAAGCTCTTTAGATCGCATCGCCTTAGTTGGAAATACTGGTTTCTAAGTAATACCTCACTGAAAATAAAAGTTACTAATTACATTGTTGACCGGCACAGGTACACTATTTAGTGTTGAAGGTACATTAACTGCAAGATGTTTAAACCATTGAAAAAAAAAGGTTTTAGAGTTACATGCCGTCAAAACCATCCCCAAATACCAAATCAGCCACATTTTTCTCCGATAGGCTTAATTTGGAAAACATTGATGTATTCCTTTGAATGAACGGTGATTTAAATATCTCTGAAACAACTATGTCCCTCTTGCAGGGTTGTTTTACCTCCGTAGAGACATTCATCGGTTCTGATAAGGTGGCCATGTTAGGTGCATCAGTATTAATATGCATATCTTGTGTTGCAGATGATTCTGGGGTGTTTTGGGTTACAAACAAGTTGAATGTCGGGTACTCGGGAGCAACTCGTCTTTTCTTTGTTGACGGCTCGTTACTCGACCCCTTGTTGAATGCATTACTCAATGCTAGGACATCATCCAGAAAGGCAGCGTCATTCCAACAGGGGTCATCATCCCAACCCCCTGTTGAGGCGGGTGCGATGTCAATTCCAGATACTGCGGAGGGAGGGGCTCCCACTTTAGGGGTAGCAACATTTACACCAGTGGTGGTGTTAGATAACTCTACATCAGCCATTCCCTTTCCACAATCTGCTTTTGCCGGAATCTCTTCCGCACGTCTACTTGGTGGGGCTAGTTGAAAGCCACCAAGTAGTGCATCAGCCATAGCAGAAAGCTGGCTAACAACCGAGGAACCCGGCATCTCAGACTTGGCATCATTGAGTGTCTTCCCAAAGTGCTCAAAAGCCTGGGCTAGGGCCTTTCCTGCACAGGCAATGTTTTCGATGCGAAAAGTGACTCTTGATCGTTTGGTACTATGCTCATCTTGCTCCTCGTTATCAGCCTCATGATGGTTATCATGATCTATTACATCATGGGCAACATCGTTATGACCAGAGTGCTGACTTTCCGCAATCTCAGGCCTAACACAGCAACAACCAGCCTCTTTAACCATCTGTACATCAACAGAACCAGCCCCGAATCGTTTCGCTTCTTTTTTCTCTTTGGCAACCCAAGACAATATCTCGACCTTGGTCCATGTGCACATCGTTGGGAACACCCTGGTGACAGTTCTTGACTTGAAAACAACTCTATCATGGTAAATGAAAATTAAAATCATGATAGGCCCTTTGAAAGTTTCTTAGGTCCTCCTCGAGCCTTCTTTGCTTGCTCAGTCCTCCATTGTATTACACTGGAAATAATGTTGTTGCGGGTGAAATCACACCATTTCAACTGCGGAATAATTGAGACATCCATCAAATACTTGAGAATGCCTAGACTTGGAACCTCCCCTTTAACTCCCATTAGGAACTGATGCGTGTCTTTTATATGCGTCTCTTATTTGACACGCATTTCTATGCTTATTACGTAGCTTTTAGCTATTATTATTCTTGTATTTGCTACTTTGGATTGTGTTGTAGTTTTATAGGTTATTACCCAAAAAGGAGCAACTGCAAGCCAAATCCTATCAACAAAGTAAGTTTGAAGGAATTTCAAGAGCCTTATGTCCCTAGTGTCAACTTTGAAGAGCCATATATCAATATCTACAATTTATAATCCAATGGTTCCAATTGGAGATGAAAGCTTATCCTCTTAGCTTTCCAACGCCACCAAAAATGAATGCTTTGACCAAGTAACGAAGAAATGGCAGCCTCTTGAAGTTCAGTGCGCATTGCAGGAAATTCGCCAGAGTTTTAGTCGATCGACTAGCTAAAGTTGTCGGTCGACCACTTGAAGAATTTAGTCGATCGACAGAGCTCATTAGTCGATCGACTAAAATCATCACAGCATCCTTTTTAGTCGATCGACTAGACCATTTGGTCGATCGACTAATTCTAGTAATCAAACGGTTATTTCGTGGCTCTGGCCCATTAGTTACTTAATTACTCTAGCTTATGGATTTAGTATTTAAGCCAGGTAAGACAGAATAATTAGGTTATGCTTTTTATACTGTAAAAAACATTCGACGTTCCTTTTAGGAACTTGAGATTGAATTCTTGGAATCGATTTTCTTCCCCTTTTGGTATTGAATCTTCTTTTATATTAATTCTTTTCTCTTATTTCCGCTCGTTGTTATTTACTCTCTCTCATTAATTTCCTTGTCTATTAATTGTTGTCTTTAGCCATGTTAAATTCAAATCTTATTGTTGTAGTTAATTTCATTAAATACAACATGAGTAGCTAATTCTTCTATGCTAGGATTTAGGGGAACTGCGGTTATGTGACGGTATGATTATAAGATTACTAGTTAAGCCATAATTATTGGTTTGTATTGTTAATCGTTGCTTTGAATTGTTAGTAAATTGGTTAAATGCATGTGACCGATCTATTACTTTGTTAAACCTCGACCTAGATCGTAAGATATGGAAAAGGTAGAGACTTGCAGCGAACAATAGAATACCCTAATTAGAGCGAAAGCTAAATTACTAATTCTAGGGTGAATAGTAGACCGGAAGGAACTTTCCCTTACCCTTCAAACCATGTTTATGTTAATCTTTTAATTCTATCATTGACCGTCGTTGACCGTGGTAACCCGATATCCTAGCTATTTCTCTTATTATATCTAAATCAACTTTCTTCCTTTATTTCTCTTCCCTTTTATTTCTCTTTCCTTCAATACTTTTAGTTTATAAAACAAACAATCAAAACCCCCATTGGTTACTAGGCAGACTATTAATTAGCAAATAGAATTTCTTTAGTCTCCTTGTGGATACGATTCTGACTTCCTTTACTACATTAGTTTAGGCTAGTTGGTTATCTTTCATTAGGTGTGCGATTTAGCTTGTCAAATTTTGGCGCCGTTGCCGGGGAGACGGTTTATTTTATTTGCTTTTTATATAGTTTGTCTTTTGGTCAGGGAACTTTCGTTCCTTGAGACCGTTCTCATGCTATTTACCATTAGATTCCCACAGGATGAGAACGAATGTTTTGGTATTTATATAGACAGGATCAAGGAATGGGTTGATACACTACATCATGAAGTTTTTTCTTCCCTCCAAATTTGCCTGTTTATTATCTAGGGTATAAATGACCCTACACAAGTATACCTGAACTCCATAGGTAAGGGGGACTTCAGTGGGAAATCCGTTGATGAGGTATTAGAATTTTTTGAGTGGTTTGCCCTTGAGAGTGTTAAGCCCCAATTTTCCCTTTTTGTGAGCGATAAGAGTAAAGACATGGTGATTGAGCCTACTTTTGACAAACTGAAGATAATTGATGCCAGTAATGCTATTATGGACACTTATTTTGCTATATATGTCACTGATGAGTCGGTTTCTAATGTTTATTCGGGTTCCATGATAAGGGACCCGTTGGAGGCTTTGATTGTTTTAGATGCTTGTGGAGATGACTCAGGAACCAATGACGTTGTGTTGGATATGTTAGAGGCTGCTTTGGAAGGTAGAGAGCTTACTACTGACGAGATCCAGACGGTAAATAGGTTGGTGTACACCTCTTGCATGATTGAGGCAACGAAACCCGAGCTTAATCCTCTTTCCTCAAATATTAATTATGCGTTCTTAGATGAGTTTGAATCGCATTCAGCCATTGTTAGTTCAACTCTCGATCAAGACCACCTATCTGCTTTGGTTGTTCTTAAAAAGGATGCATTTGAGGAGATTGATGATAATGAATCACTAAAAGGTAGACCACCGGACATATACGAGATCATTTGTGATAGGACTATTAACATTCAAATTATTGTCGTTAAGTGGAATACCCTGATTGTTTACTGTCAGCGTCATCGTGGGAAAATTGATAAAATACAATGGTTTATTCTATATGTATTGATTTTTCCCTTTTATTATTTATTATCTTGTGAGGATCATGCACAGAGTTATGATAAGCTTTTAAGGGCCTTGAGCGCCTACTCTTACTCGTATTTGGATAAGGGTCGCTGAATAGTGGTAGTTGGCCACGACCTCCCTTTGTTGTTGGCTGGTTTGGGGAGGACTATCTTGTATAAATTTGTAAGTTTGCTTCCATTTAATTTATATTCATTTGCATTCACCTTGTTTTGCGTACCCTTTTCTCTATATTTTTGATGCTGCTTATTGTTTGCTGAAAACAATGAGGACATTGTGTGTTTTTGGTTTGGGGAGGGTATGCATATGTCTGTGTTTTGCATCCATTTGCATTATTTATTGCATTTTCGCTTTCATATTTATTGCATTTCTGCATACATTGTTTATTTAATTTGAATATATTAAAAAAAAATTTGAAAAATCATAAAAGTACAAAAAAACATGTTTATTTTTGCATTTAGGTCGAGTCGGAACGGTTGATAACAATGATGAAGACGCTTCTATGCTTTTACTTTAGTCTAAGCCTTGCATCGTTAATGCCATCATGTACAATCATTTGCATAATCTACGAGTTTTTGATTAAAATTTACTGAACGAATAGACTTGACTTGATATCGGCAAGCTACTTAAACATTCTAAGGAATTAGAGCCTTCATAAACTGATGACATTCATGATCAGTTTCATCTAGGATGTGAGTAGGAATCCTTATAAGGCATGTAACATTAATTTGCATAAGCATGACATCTACCTCTTTTTGCTTGTATGCATTCGATTTGTGGAACGTGACACATGTGGAGAGGCAAACCCTTTTTTCTCATATTTTACCCTTAAACTTCACTAGCCAAATTGACCTATTTTGACCCAATTTTTAACTACAATCTAAAATTAGCCTACCTTAGTCAAGCTAGTTTAATTGTTTGTATTGGGTACGTATTTGATCGTTAGTTTCGTATTTCAGCTTTGCAATGAGAAGAGGGTTGCTAATTTGAGAATGAAGATGAAAAAAAAGAATGAAAAAGAAATAAAAAACCAACACTCCGAAAAAAGAAATAACATGAAATAAAAGAGTTGTTGAGTGTTGAAAAAGAAGAGAAAGAGGAATTTTTATACTCCCATGTTTGTCCTTTTACATTTTTGGGGAGTCCATTTGTGTGTATTGAGTTATGCCAAATTTGGCATCGATCGTAATTTTAAATTGGGTTTATAAGGCGGATGAGTGTACGAATTGGTTACGGTTGTACTAGCTTGGCTTTACCTCCACATATCCAAAATCTATTTTGCCCCTTTTTACCCCATTACCTCACCACACACTATATGTAAGTCCTCGGCATGTGTTTTGGTCTATGTTGGTTGGAATGCATATGTACGGTCGATAGAGGTATTTATCATGTTAAATTGCATGCATGCTCTTATAGGTCGCAGTTAGGTGAGTGACTATTTTCTCTCTTATCTTACAAATTTTCTCATCATGTACTTTGAATGAGTGATGAGTGACCCGTGAGATTCCGATATATACAAGTCTTGCAAGGTCGACAGTTCAGTTTCTTTTATCATTGATCTAACTCGCTTGCATTTGGTTTAGTGCCTTGTTGTTATCTTTTATGCATTAAACATGTTTAGACACTAGAAGTGTAGTTAGCTCTGAGCTTTTTCTTCGTTCCACTAGATGAGTTTATCGTCTTAAGTCTTTGCTTGCTTGGGGACAAGTAAGGGTTTGGTTTGGGGAGGTTTGATGTGTGTCTTTTATATGCGTTTATTCTCTTATTTGACACGCATTTCTATGCTTATTACGTAGGTTTTAGCTATTATTATTCCCGTATTTGCTACTTTGGATTGTGTTGTAATTTTATAGGTTATTACCCAAAAAGGAGCAACTGCAAGCCAAATCCTATCAACAAAGTAAGTTTGAAGGAATTTCAAGAGCCTTATGTCACTAGTGTCAACTTTGAAGAGCCATATATCAATATCTACAATTTATAATCCAATGGTTCCAATTGGAGATGAAAGCTTATCCTTTTAGCTTTCCAACGCCACCAAAAATGCATGATTTGACCAAGTAACGAAGAAATGGCGGCCTCTTGAAGTTCGGTGCGCATTACAGGAAATTCGCCAGAGTTTTAGTCGATCGACTAGCTGAAGTTGTCGATCGACCATTTGAAGAATTTAGTCGATCGACATAGCTCATTAGTCGATCGACTAAAATCATCACGTCATCCTTTTTAGTCGATCGACTAGACCATTTGGTCGATCTACTAATTCTAGTAATGAGACGGTTATTTCGTGGCTCTGGCCCAATAGTTACTTAATTACTCTAGCTTATGGATTTAGTATTTAAGCCAGGTAAGATAGAATAATTAGGTTATGCTTTTTATACTATAAAACATTCTACGCTCCTTTGAGGAAATTGAGATTGAATTCTTGGAATCAATCTTTCTTCCCCTTTTGGTATTGATTCTTCTTTTATATTAATTCTTTTCTCTTATTTTCGCTCGTTGTTATTTACTCTCTCTCATTAATTTCCTTTTCTATTAATTGTTGTCTTTAGCCATGTTATATTCAATTCTTATTGTTGTAATTAATTTCATTAGATACAACATGAGTAGCTAATTCTTCTATGCTAGGATTTAGGGGAACTGCGGTTATGTGACGGTATGATTATTAGATTACTAGTTAAGCCATAATTATTGGTTTGTATTGTTAATCGTTGCTTTAAATTGTTGGTAAGTTGGTTAAATGCATGTGACCGAACTATTACTTTGTTAAACCTCGACCTAGATCGTAAGATATGGAAAAGGTAGAGACTTGCAGCGAACAATAGAATGCCCTAATTAGAGCGAAAGCTAAATTAGTAATTCTAGGGTGAATAGTAGACATGAAGGAACTTTTCCTTACCCTTCAAATCATGTTTATGTTAATCTTTTAATTCTATCGTTGACCATCGTTGGCCGTGGTAACCCGATAGCCTAGCTATTTCTCTTATTATATCTAAATCAACTTTCTTCCTTTATTTCTCTTCCCTTTATTTTTCTTTCCTTCACTACTTTTAGTTTAGAAAACAAACAATCAAAACCCCCATTGGTTACTTAGACAGACTATTACTTATCAAATAGAATTTCTTTAGTCTCCTTGTGGATACGATCCTAACTTCCTTTACTGCATTAGTTTAGGCCAGTTGGTTATCTTTAATTAGGTGTGCGATTTAGCCTGTCAGGAACGCAGAAACAAGGTACACAACGAAATTCCTCTTAAAGTTGTCCCCACTCTCCTTTTATGCAGACATTATATCCAAGAGTTGGGATGAGGTAACCCGGTTTCGACCAAACTGAGACTTTCATTCGCTAACCATGGCTAGAAATTCTTCTGACTTATCATATCGTGATGCTTGCGTTAACTCTATCTCACCCATAGGTATACCTCTGGCAAGGTGGACATCTTCATCACGGATAGGGAGATGCATGATAGGGAGGTAACAAGAAAACGGATCGAAATTTGAGATCAGCCAGAATGTTAACTGCCCAAGGATCATGTCGGTCTTAAGACATAATATACCACAAAAACCCATCTCTCTTATGGCTGAAATCTGTTGTGCCGAAAGTCCGCTGTTCATGAACGCAAAAAGTGCGCTAGGACTCATCCTTGTGCGTAATGCCGGGAATTTCACGTTCAAAGCAGACACGGAATGTCGACCACGTGTATGAGAACCTAGTGATGTCGACTCTGATGAACTGCTATTCTCCATGACTACACATGAGAGAGATAACAAAAAACACAACATGGTTAGATATGGTCAACTAGGGAAAATACGTACCTAGTAATCGACTATCCGTACCTAGAACAAATAAAAATGTAACTAATGCCGAATATAAAATCCTAAGCCATAAAACATAAATCATTAAGATTAACTCGTATAAAAGGACTAGTGAGGAGCCTTACAACAATGAATGATTAACACACAAAAACAAATGTAGAAAAAAGTGTTCTAACTAGGATTAAACTAAAGAATCGAAGCGAAAGATGAAGCTAACATAACTGAAATCGGCAAAATTTCAACAACACCAAAGGATTACAGGGGGGGTCTACAAAAAGGGGACTGACTCTTAAAATTGGATAAACAGGTTGTAGTAGTTTTGTGTACCTACGCAATACCGTCAAAGTACCTAGATGCATATAATAATGTATATTCAATATATAAATACAGAATAACAAACAAACCGACAAAAATAATGTCAAAATATGAAATCAGAAAAGGTAGTCATCGTATTCGTTTGACATTTTGGTGAGGGTTAGTGATGTGAACATTAATAAATTTCAATTAATGAACTAAAAGGATGAATTATGATGATGAATTATGATGCAACTAATGTGACAATCAATGCAATTAAATTAGACATTATACACAAGTTAGAGAACTAATCATTACTAACATCACAAAAAAAAGGAAAAATAAAATAAAGAACATTAAAGTAGCGACGGACCTCGACTTAGGGATAAGAGAATACCTGATGAACGAATACGGAAAAGCACGACTGTAAGTTTAGCATCGATGAACATGCAAATACAAACAGGAAAACACGATTAAGAATGGATGAGGATCAACGTATGTTAAACGACGAAAATTACGGAAAAAAATAGGAAAGTAGAAATCGAAAGTTCAAATAATGCCGGAACCCTGACCTGAACTACAAATCTTCAAGAAAACAATGTAGAAAGACCTGCATGTGCGAGTTAGAGCATGAGGAAGAAGATAACTCATATGTCGATCACAATAATTATATATACTAAATATAAATTCAACATGTAAGCTTAAAGTCTCCCACAACATCAATACTAAACACATAAATCAATCAAAATGTTCCTGAACTTACAGGATTCACAAAAACTCAACTAATATTACTAAATTGAGCATTATGAAGAAGATTAATTCGAACGCGTCGTATAAAGTAGATTATGACGAACTTTAACACAAACACTACTGAATTAGCTAAAATCAAAGTTTAAACTACTAAATCTAAACAAAAATTGTGAAATCAATGATTTTAAGCAGCTAAAATACGAAACATAAGAGCAATTGATCACTTACAAATAATAAAAGTCGAAGGAATTGATGTGGATTAGGCGTCGATCGTTGCAAACACCGCGGATTCTGGATGCAGAAATTGGAAGAATTTTAATGGTGAAGTAATTGGGGTAACGGTTTGATGACAGAGAAAGTAACTCAAAATAATGAGAGGAGAGAGAGTGTGATTTATTGAAATATATGTTTATATATTGCTGGCAATAATGAGAGGAATTGAACTATGTTTGTTTAATACCTCCGTATAGTATAAGCCCATGTGTTACGTATAGTATAAGCCAATGTGTAGTACGTTTCCACTTTTTCCACCGAGTGGTTGTTTCCACCGGATCCTAAATCTATATATATATATATATATATATATATATATTAGGGCGGGACCTGGTGCGAACTAATGTTCGGTATGAACTGTACGAACTAATTCAAAAAATTAAATTAAGAACAAAATGGAACCTATCGCTCATGACTTTCCTTTCCCTTATCGTTTATGTTTACCCAACTACTTTCCATCTCCTCATCCGTCACCACTACCACCACTCCACCATCGTCCCTGGTAGGTTCCTGACGACCGTCGTCGATGGTGCTATCTTTCGCCGGCCACGCAGACCAAGCCTGAAAATCGTGCTTTTTTGTCGCTCCTACTGCCAAAACCTATATATAGATTTTCCAACTCCTTCCACAAGTTGCTGTGTTCGGCTCTAAGTTTCCGATTACTTCGATGGTGCAACTACCTTTTTGAAATATTACTCCATTTATTGTAGATCTCGCATTTCGATTGAATTTTAAAAAATTAAAAATATCATTCGTTGGTGTCATGGTTTCCGATGGTGGCGCGTTTAATCTGGTCGCGTCGGGGATAAGGGAAAGCGTAAAGGGTCCGGTGGTGTAGCGTTGGTGAGAGGGAAGGCTGCATAATTGAAGGCGTAAGCAATATCGTTGGTAGTTTTTGAGTTTCCAGTGGAAGGAAGGTCATATTGAAGTAGTTGATGGAGTTATTGATGGTTGGTTTATACGATGTGGGCGGAACTGTAGTAGTTAGGTTGTTTTTCGGTGTCGTGTGTTATGGTTGGTGGTCACGTACCAGCGTCTGTGAGCGGGTGCCTGAGATAGTGTTTTGGAACTTTTGGGGCTCGAGGGTGACTTTTGTGAGCAAGAACCAGAAGGGATGTGCGACGCTGAGCGGGTTTTCGAAAAAAGCCATAAGATTGATCTTGGAAGGGAAAAACCATGCTCTTCTACATGAGGCTGTTATGGAGGCTTCTATATCTAGAGAGGAATATAAAAATCTTGTTGTTTTTTACCAAGTGATGTACCAGTAGTATAATTTTGGGATGATCCAACTTGTTCATGATGAGTGATGACATTATGGTCTTTGCGCAATAAAAGATAATTTCATGGTGTATAGTAGGAGTATAACATACAAATGACAGTCAAAAGAATATACAGAATAACATGCTTGTTGCAGTCACATTTTTTTAAAAAGAACAAAGCTTCAATCCTAAATCAGTACTCTAATTGGAATTATTGTACCTTCACTTGTGAAAGTTATCTACAATGTGAATTTATGTATTTGGTTTTGGTGTGTGAAATTTGATTTACATATTATATATATGAGTTACGTCCAAAATTATAAATTTAAAAGAGTGTATCTAAGTAGTTAGAGGTATCTATCTAACAATTTAATGGAATGTATCTAGCTAATTAGAGGTACGTATCTAACAAATTAAAGGACTATATCTAACTAGATAGTGTTATTATCTAACAACTTAAAGGAGAATATAGCTATTTAAAAGAGTGTATCTAGTTAGCTAGAGTTATGTATCTAGCTAGAGCCTAGAGGTATATATAGCAATTTAAAAGAGTCTATCTAGATATTTAAATAAGTGTATCTAACTAGTTAGAGGTATGTATCTAGTATTTTAAAGGAGTGTATCTATCTAGCTAGAAGTATGTATCTAGCAATTTAAAAGATTGTATCTAGCTATTTAAACAAGTGTATTGAACGAGCTAGAGTTATGTATCTAGTATTTTAAAGAAGTGTATTGATGATCATTATTTATACACATATTTTATGCTTCCCTTAGATATATAAAAGTCGATTTATTGTCTTCCTTGCTTGTTTCTATGCTATTTTAGCTAGAATATCGATTCTGCCGCTTCTATTATGTTTTAATGCAAATTGGATGCATTTGGAGCTTTTTGAGTTGGTATGGAGCATATGGGAGTCATATCGTAGAAGGTTAGGCATGAGAATCGAGAACGGTAGAGAAGAAATGAAGAAAAACAAAGAAACGAGCCATCAGGAGGATGCTCGATCGAGCAATATCTATTTGCTCGATCGAGTCGGGCTGAAGGTTGCTCGATCGAGCAACATACCCTTGCTCGATCGAGCAACCCAGTTTTTGACAGAATTCGGCTTTCCTAAAATTAGTTTTACCTAGTTAATTAGATTGTTATTATAAAAGGAAAACTAGTCTTTCATAATTAGGTATGCTTTAATATTAGAAACCTAAGTTTTCTTTGCTTTGCCTCTGGATTTTATTATCAAGACGATTGTCTTTAGTTCAACTTGTAATCGGTATTTTTCAATCTTTCTTCGTTATTCAATTAAATACCTTATAGTTCTTTAATTATTCTTTGTTATTCCTTTCATTGTTGTTGAGCATGTTTACTTTAATTATTATTGTTGTTATTTATATTGTTATGAGTAGCTCAATTCCTTTCTAGGGTTGAAAGGGGATCTAGGATTGTTAGAAGGGGTAGACTAATTAATTGAATTGCAATTGCTTGGTTATCGTTTGATTATCGTTTTAATTCTAGTTGTTTGAATACTGGCCAGGATTAATTAACTAGTCTCGCAAATTAGGATTGACACCGACCGGGTTAAGACTAAGATAGGCTACGATAATTGAATAGAACTCGTTTAATGATAGCGATCGCATGTTAGATTGTAGATCTAAAAGACATAATTGAATCGACCGATCTTGTGACCTTAGATAACTTTATTGCATGATAGTTGATTACACCCTTACCCCTGAACAATAATCCTAGTAAACCTGAGACCCTAGACTTTTAATCTTATTGTTTTCTATCTTTTATTGTTATTGTTTGCTATTAGTTATTGTTATTATTTGCCATTAGTTTAGAAACCACAATTCAAACCCCGAAATTGTTACTATAGAGACAAACCTAGTTTAACAGATTAGAATACTACCGCCTCCCTATGGATTCGATACCTTGCTTACCGCTGACTATTAGTTAGTAGTGATGTGACAACCCTCGCGAATGCGGAAATATAAAACATACAAGCATGTGAATTATATAGCGAAAATATGAAGTTTTTAAAACTTTTATACATGCAAGAAGAAGTATACGAGGAATGTCAAAATATTACAAACAAAAAGATGAAATACAACAAAGAGACAGAGTCTCTCAAAATGTTATAAACGTGAAAGTGTTTAGCAAAACTAGCTAAAATCGTCTAGAGGTGAAACTTCCAGGGACAACGCCCGCTAGCTCACACCCGAACCCAAAATATCAAGCAATATGCCATCCAAGCAAGCAACCTGTTCATCGATGAAAAACATGAACGCCACAATCAATGGGGAGTAACTCCGGGTTCTCCCAGCCATATCACATTAAACGTACATAAAAGGAAATACAAAAGTAGATGCATGCATATATAGATATACATGTGAATTACGATAAGAATAGATAGGCAATTCGATATTTAATGATAAGAGCATATGGAATACAAATCCGAATCCATCATGTTATACAACGACTCGGGGAAGACACTCTTAGGCAACCGAATACGCTCACTAGGGCTTACATCTCACCGTTAGCGGTATAAGTTTGATAAGATTGAGACTCGACAAACAAACCAAGCCAACTCATGCAATGATCATGAATAATCAATCATGTAATCCCGCATCCAAACATAACGACAAAAAGAGGACAAAAAGACGACAACTCTCACGGTAAATACTACGCACTAGCACCGTGTACATGGCAAGTATGATTAACAAGTATCGACGAGATAAGCATTTCCCTGAACGCATACACGATCACATTTCGTATATGTGGACTAATTTCCTCCGGTAGGACGACGATAATAATACGGTCCTAGTCTAAATCTGGCCAGAATCCCGGAATCGCATTTTCCAGTTCGACATGCGATAAACGTTTCGCATCCAGACTCGGTCAATCATATGACGCCGAGTACCCCAAATTCGGTAGCAATTCACGAAAGAGGCGGAAAAGAGCTCAAGCATCATAACAAGCGGTACGCTACATGCAAATAACACCACCTCGCAAGTACACAACATTTGACGGCCGGGTCGATCAACGCAAAGCGTTCAACTCCCAACAACGTCGTCGTATGCTCACTACACATGCAATTAAGCAGTAGGATACATCCTCGTTCCGACATTCCAGCCTTACGAACGTGGAGGTAGCCAAGGAAATGAGAGCACAAAGCACAAGACAAAATAGTGCTCAAGCCGTAACATTTGTAAAACCGACTCAAAGTGGAACATACCAAAAACCGTCACAAAACATGTGATACAAGCGAATGAAATATCATATATTCGAAACATTTATAATTAAAGTCATTCCGTAAATTTATACGATAAATGAACCATCGGAAATATTATAAATGAAAACCGTAAACAAAATTCACAACGAACATCCAGCAGGTGCCAGCCGGTCAGGTGGACCGGCTGCCGGTCAACCGGCTATGGCCAACCATCATATGAAAACCAAATTGAAATGTCAGTGTGTCCCAGTCGGTCAATGGGACCGGCTGCCGGCTACCCGGCTGGGACCATGAGTATTATGAAAAACAAGAAGGGAAAGAGGGGTGTCTCAGCCGGTGGTCTAACCGGCTGCCGGTCGACCGGCTGAGACCAACTTCTTACTTCAAAAAAATCACGTAACATGCAATAAATACAGCCACTGCCCCAGCCGGTGGTCTGACCGGCTGCCGGTCGAGCGGCTGGGTTCCAAATGCACGAAAATCATCAACATTCATCCATGATCAAAATTCAACAACCATCATCTATGAACATAATTCATCCATTCTCATATAATTTCTCAACTAACAACATCCATCAACAATAACACAAGTCCTAAACATACTAACCATAATCTAATTACGATTACTAGCCTAGAAATCACATAAAACACGTAAATGATATCGAGTAACCCTTCACCGTTACCTTTATGCATCTTTACTCCGCGTCAAGGTCCTCTTCAATCAAGAAATAGTTTTTGTCGGGATCTTGAAGGTCACCACCTACAAATAGTTAATAAAAGATGAAATTATTTCACCTTGAGAAAGACGGAAAGTTTGAAAAGCGAGAAAGACGGTAATTTTATTACCAATACGAATAGAGGAAGCTAAGAGGGGAAGAATAAGATGAACTTATGAGAATTTGAGCGAGAAACTAATGAGATATGACGATTTTAAGCTTGGATCAAAATGGAGGCAAGGGTTTTGGTTGGTTTCTTAAAGAAGAAGACATGTTAGAGTTGTGTTTGTGTGAAATAGGTTAAAGGGAGTATGAGATGTATAAGGGAAAAAGTCAATAAAAGTTAAAGACGGCTTAAGACGGATTTTACTTGAAATATCGCGGAAAATCTAAATACGAACTCGGAAATTCTAAATTCGACTCGGAAAATTAAATTCTAAATTAAAATTAAATTTCGCTGAAAAGTATCCGTAAAATATTTTCACTATAAAAATAGGGTACATTTACGGGTGTTACAAGTGATTTAGGTTTACTTTGATTAAGGTGACGCGACTTTAACTTTATCAAATTTGGCGCCGTTGCCGGGGAGGCAACAGTTTTCTGCTTGTTTCTACTTAGTTTGTCTTTTTCTTCGTCTCAGGGAACCTAAGTTCCTTGAGACAGTTCTTATCCTTTTCTTTAGTGTTCGTTTATGCCCAGGTGTTCCAGGTCCGATCTCGTACCCTACAATTCCGAACCGTCAATTTGGGATGATCCAATCGAGTTAGACAAAACTTTTGGAAGGAAATTCAAGAAGCGGAAGACTTGAGTACGCTTGACACAGTTTACGCCGAATTTGTCGCAGAAAAACCATCCTTAGAAGAGGATACACATATTTCTGCCACCACTACAACCATGCCTACTTTAGCCAGCCATTCGGAGCCTACCGTTGCATCTATTCCCAAGGAATTCAAACTCCCTACTACGGGTAATGGCACCTTTGAGATTCGTCCATCTTATATCTCTTTGGTGGAGCGAAAAATGTTTGGAGGAAGCCCCACTGAGGATCCTGCGAAGCATATGGAGAAATTTACCAACTATTGTTTCTCTATTCCTTTAACGGGTGGGGTAACGCAAGATCAGATCAATTTGGTGTTATTTCTCTTTTCACTACGATACGGGGTAGAAGATTGGTTGAGTGAGTTAGATGTGGATGCACTTGGCATCACTGATTGGAATTCTTTGGCTCTTGCATTCTACAAAAGATACTTCCCGCCACAGAAAACCAACGCCATCCGAAGTCAAATCACAAGTTTCAAACAAAGTCTCACTGAGAACTTTAATGAGGCATGGGTTCTCTTCAAGAAGCTTGTCAAATCTGTTCCACATCATGGTTTTGATACTTGGTTCCTATGCAACCAGTTATACAACGGGCTATATGATGATCAGAGAGCATTGCTAGATTCTGCTGCCACTGGAAGATTCCAAAATAACAATAGCGATGCTAATGCTTGGAAGTTGATTGATGAGATAGCTACTCATGCGTAGCCACCTTGATAGTTATCTTCCTTCGAGGGGGAACTTGGTTGGCATGAGCTAAAGCTGCATCTTGCTGATTTTTTAGCACTTGAGTAAGAGCTTCCAAGAGGACATTCTCTACCATTCGTGGTCTAACCATCTTCATAAGAAACAAAAACAAATTAAGTTACTCCTATCAATTAGCATAAACAAATAGACTACCAAGTAAAGTCCTTAACTTCTACCCAACTCTCATTTATTATTTAAGGTCAAGTAGTTTAAGTTAGGGTTCACGTGTGTGCGTCGGGAGCGATAAAGCTCTGATACCAACTGTGACAACCCTCGCGAATGCGGAAATATAAAACACACAAGCATGTGAATTATATAGCGGAAATATGAAGTTTTTAAAACTTTTATACATGCAAGAAGAAGTATACGAGGAATGTCAAAATATTACAAACTAAAAGATGAAATAAAACAAAGAGACAGAGTCTCTCAAAATGTTATAAACGTGAAAGTGTTTAGCAAAACTAGCTAAAATCGTCTAGAGGTGAAACTTCCAGGGACAACGCCCGCTAGCTCACACCCGAACCCAAAATATCAAGCAAAATGCCATCCAAGCAAGCAACCTGTTCATCGATGAAAAACATGAATGCCACAATCAATGGGGAGTAACTCCGGGTTCTCCCAGCCATATCACATTAAACGTACATAAAAGGAAATACAAAAGTAGATGCATGCATATATAGATATACATGTGAATTACGATAAGAATAGATAGGCAATTCGATATTTAATGATAAGAGCATATGGAATAAAAATCCGAATCCATCATGTTATACAACGACTCGGGGAAGACACTCTTAGGCAACCGAATACGCTCACTAGGGCTTACATCTCACCGTTAGCGGTATAAGTTTGATAAGATTGATACTCGACAAACAAACCAAGCCAAGTCATGCAATGATCATGAATAATCAATCATGTAATTCCTCATCCAAACATAACGACAAAAAGACGACAAAAAGACGACAACTCTCACGGTAAATGAAACGCACTAGCACCGTGTACATGGCAAGTATGATTAACAGGTATCGACGAGATAAGCATTTCCCTGAACGCATACACGATCACATTTCGTATATGTGGACTAATTTCCTCCGGTAGGATGACGATAATAATACGGTCCTAGCCTAAATCTGGCCAGAATCCCGGAATCGCATTTTCCAGTTCGACATGCGATAAACGTTTCGCATCCAAGACTCGGTCAATCACATGACGTCGAGTACCCCAAATTCGGTAGATAATTCACGAAAGAGGCGGAAAAGAGGTCAAGCATCATAACATCCAACGCTTCATGCAAATAACACCACCTCGCAAGTACACAACATTTGACGGCCGGGTCGATCAACGCAAAGCGTTCTACTCCCAACAACGTCGTCGTATGCTCACTACACATGCAATTAAGCAGTAGGATACATTCCCGTTCCGACATTCCAGCCTTACGAACGTGGAGGTAGCCAAGGAAATAAGAGCACAAAGCACAAGACAAAATAGTGCTCAAACCGTAACATTTGTAAAACCGACTCAAAGTGGAACATACCAAAAACCGTCACAAAACATGTGATACAAGCGAATGAAATATCATATATTCGAAACATTTATAATTAAAGTCATTCCGTAAATTTATACGATAAATGAACCATCGGAAATATTATAAATGAAAACCGTAAACAAAATTCACAAAGAACATCCAACAGGTGCCAGCCGGTCAGGTGGACCGGCTGCCGGTCAACCGGCTAAGGCCTACCATTATATGAAAACCAAATTGAAATATCAGTGTGTCCACGCCGGTCAATGGGACCGGCTGCCGGCTACCCGGCTGGGACCATGAGTATTATGAAAAACAAGAAGGGAAAGAGGGGTGTCTCAGCCGGTGGTCTGACCGGCTGCCGGTCGACCGGCTGAGACCAACTTCTTACTTCAAAAAAATCACGTAACATGCAATAAATACAGCCACAACCACTCCCCCAGCCGGTTGTCTGACCGGCTACCGGTCGAGCGGCTGGGGTCCAAATGCACGAAAATCATCAACATTCATCCATGATCAAAATTCAACAACCATCATCTATGAACATAATTCATCCATTCTCATATAATTTCTCAACTAACAACATCCATCAACAATAACACAAGTCCTAAACATACTAACCATAATCTAATTACGATTACTAGCCTAGAAATCACATAAAACACGTAAATGATATCGAGTAACCCTTCACCGTTACCTTTATGCGTCTTTACTCCGCGTCAAGGTCCTCTTCAATCAAGAAATAGTCTTTGTCTGGATCTTGAAGGTCACCACCTACAAATAGTTAATAAAAGATGAAATTACTTCACCTTGAGAAAGACGGAAAGTTTGAAAAGCGAGAAAGACGGTAATTTTATTACCAATACGAATAGAGGAAGCTAAGAGGGGAAGAATCAGATGAACTTACGAGAATTTGAGCGAGAAACGAATGAGATATGACGATTCTAAGCTTGGATCAAAATGGAGGCAAGGGTTTTGGTTGGTTTCTTAAAGAAGAAGAAATGTTAGAGTTGTGTTTGTGTGAAATAGGTTAAAGGGAGTATGAGATGTATAAGGGAAAAAGTCAATAAAAGTCAAAGACGGCTTAAGACGGGATTTACTTGAAATATCGCGGAAAATCCAAATACGAACTCGGAAATTCTAAATTCGACTCGGAAAACTAAATTCTAAAGTAAAATTATATTTCGCTGAAAAGTATCCGTAAAATATTTTCACTATAAAAATAGGGTACATTTACGGGTGTTACAATCACCCCCCACCTTTTAAAAAGTTTCGCCCTCGAAACTTGAGCGAAAGAAAGATACCTAAATAAAAAAGACTTGGATATTTACTACGCATAGAAGCTTCCGTTTCCCAAGTCTCTTCTTCGACATTAGCACATCTCCACAAGATTTTCACTAAAGGAACCACTTTACTTCTCAACTTCTTATCCTTGCGATCTAGGATGCGGATCGGTTTCTCTTCAAAGGACAAATTCGGTTCAAGCTCGGGCATTTCCCTTTGAAAGACACGGCTTGCTTGGATCACTAACATACTTTCTCAATTGAGAAACATGGAATACATCATGAACCTTAGCCAAATTCGGGGGCAAATCCAAATTGTAAGCAACGGCACCAATCCTTTTCACAATATCAAAGGGTCCAATGTATTTTGGGCTCAATTTACCCTTAACACCAAACCGTTTAACACCCTTCATTGGAGATACTTTCAAGAACACTTTATATCCAACCTCAAATTCTAACGGCCTTCTTCGGATATCGGCATAAGACTTTCGACGGTCTTGAGCGGCTTTCATTCTATCACGAATGACCTTCACATTATCAACGGTCTCAACAAGAATATCGGGGCCTAAGTCACGAACATCACTCAATTGATTCCAACATATAGGACTCCGACATTTTCTTCCATAAAGAGCTTCATAAGGAGCCATCTTGATCGATGCATGATAACTGTTGTTGTAAGAAAACTCCACCAACGGTAGACTCTTTTCCCAACTAGATTGGAAGTCGAGTGCACAAGCCCTAAACAAGTCTTCTAAAGTCTGAATAGTCCTCTCGGTCTGACCATCGGTAGCGGCATGAAATGCGGTACTCATCAATAACTTACTACCCATGGCTTCTTGTAAAGCCTTCCAAAATCTCGAACAAAACCTCGGATCTCGGTCGGATATAATCTCCATAGGAACACCATGGTATCTAACAATTTCATCAACATAGGCTTTCGCTAGTCGATCCAAACTCCAAGTTTCTTTGATCGGAATAAATCTAGCACACTTGGTCAAACGATCAACAACAACCCAAACGACATCTTTACCTCCAACGGTCCTCGGCAAAGCCATAAAAAAATCCATAGAAATAGATTCCCACTTCCATAGTGGAATATCCAACGGTTGTAGCAATCCACCGGGCCTCTTGTGTTCAATCTTCACTTGTTGGCAAGTAAGACATCTTCCAACATAAGATACAACATCACCCTTCAAGTTCGGCCACCAAAACTGTAGCTTCAAATCCTTGTACATCTTATCACCACCGGGGTGAATAGAATAAGGGGAAAGGTGAGCTTCATCAAGAACTCGTTTCCTCAAATCAAGATCATTAGGAACAAATAATCGACCATGGAAACAAAGAACACCCTCATCATCAAACTTGAAATCTTTAGCTTTACCTTCAAGAAGTTTGGCTTGAATAGACTTGTAGGTAAGATCATCAACTTGGCTTTCGCGGATCTCACGGAGAAAAACAGGTTCGGCAGTCATAGCACCAACATAAACAAATCCACGCTCCATGAATTCCAACTTCAACTTTCGAAACTCGGCACAAAGATCATCGGGTAATACCCGCATAGCATTCAATGCATGAGAAGCTTTCCTACTAAGAGCATCGACAACAACATTAGCCTTCCCTTCATGATACAACAACTCAAAATCATAATCGTTCACCAATTCCAACCATCTTCTTTGTCTCATATTCAACTCTTTATGAGTAAATATGTACTTCAAACTTTTGTGATCGGTGAATATACGACAATGAACACCAATAAGGTAATGTCTCCACACTTTCAAAGCATGAACAACGGCGGCTAATTCCAAATCATGAGTAGGATAGTTCACTTCATGAACTCTCAACTGTCTTGAAGCATACGCCACCACTTTCCTACTTTGCATAAGAACACAACCCAATCCCATTTTAGAAGCATCACAATAGACATCAAAGTCTACTCCATCTTCAGGCAAATTCAACACCGGAGCGGTAGTTAACCTTTTCTTTAACTCTTGAAACGATGCTTCACAAGCTTCATTCCATAGGAACTTGGTTTCCTTCTTCAACAACTGGGTCATCGGTCTAGCAAGCTTGGAGAAATCCTTGACAAATCTACGGTAATAACCAGCTAAACCAAGAAAACTTCGAATTTCTCTAATATCGGTCGGACTCTTCCAATCCACCACAGCTTCAATCTTCGAAGGATCCACCATTACACCTTCTTTAGAAATCACATGCCCAAGAAAGGACACCTTAGGTAACAAATATTCACACTTGGAGAATTTAGCATACCACTTCTGTCGACGAAGAACACCCAAAATAATCCTTAGATGAATAACATGCTCTTCCTCGGACTTGGAGAAAATAAGAATATCATCAATGAACACCACCACACACTTGTCAAGATACTCACTAAATGTGCGGTTCATTTGATCCATAAAGATAGCGGGAGCATTCGTCAATCCAAATGGCATTACCTTGAATTCATAATGACCATACCTTGTACTAAAAGCGGTCTTAGGAATATCAACATCTCGAACATGAATTTGATGATAACCGGATCTCAAATCAATCTTGGAAAAAGTAGAAGCACCCTTTAGTTGATCAAACAAATCCTCAATTCTTGGCAAATGATACCTATTCTTGATTGTAATCCGATTCAACTCATGATAATCAATACAAAGCCTCATAGAACCATCTTTCTTCTTTACAAAGAGAACGGGAGCACCCCAAGGCGAGGCACTTGGTCGAATAAAACCATTCTCAATCATATCATCTAGCTGCTTTCTTAATTCTTTCAATTCGATCGGAGCCATACGATAAGGAGCTTTGGCTATGGGTCCAAAACCAAGTACAAGATCAATAGATAACTCAACATCACGCTCGGGAGGAATCCCGGGCAAATCTTCAGGAAAGACATCAACGAAATCTCGAACAATAGGCACATCTTCAATACTTGGCAAAGAGGTAGCAGTAGAAGTCACAATACACAAGTACGCTTGGTGACCTTTTCTAACCATACTTACCAATTTCATAGCGGAAATCAAAGACACACCTTTTCGGGGATGATATCCCTTATAGGTTATTCTAACTCCTAAAGGACTCTTTAAGTAAATCTTTTGATCACGACACTCGAACCTAGCATGGTACAATGCTAACCAATCGATACCTAGGATTATATCGAACTCTCCTAGAGGGAACTTAAGGAGATTAGCGGGGAAGATAGAACCCGCAATGGATATTGGGACATTAGGATATAGAGTAGAACAAGAGATAATATCTCCGGATGGTAAGGATATGGGAGTATCCTCACTAGATGTAGGCTCGATAGATAATTTATTAGCATAAGTCGATGACACAAAAGACATAGAAGCACCGGTATCAAAAAGAATAAGACATGGTTGCTCTAAGATTGAGAACATACCCGAAATGATCTCTGGATGAGCATCGGCTTCGGCACGGCTCATAACAAAGATGGAACCCTTAGGTTTAGCAGAAGGAGGAGGAGGGGGCAACTTTCGATCGGGGCAATCCTCGTAACGGTGACCACCCTTTTGACAAAAGTAGCAAAGATAAGGTCGGTTGGAACAAGGCACACCGGGATGGTGTGGTTGTCTACAACGGTTACATTGACGACCTTGAGCTTGAGCTTGAGGAGCATAAGGCCTATGAGCCACATTTGAAGTAGCTCTAGGAATAAAAGGAGCAGGATTTCTTGTATTTGCATTGGAAGGAGGATTGAATCTCCTCTTGTTAGCATAAGAATTAGAAGGAGACGGAATAAACGGTCTCTTTCCATAAACATTCGGCCTAGGAGCATAAGAAGGAGAGGGGTTATTCATCAAAGCTTCATCTCGAATAACCTTCATAGAATTCTCGGCCCACAAAGCATCATCATATAAATCTCCAAAGGAGGTAGTATTCCTTCTCACTTTACTTTGAAGAACGGCACTCAGCTTGTTACGGTAATAGAAGGCTCGGTCCTCATCATCTCGGATAAGTCTTGGAGCAAAATGAGCAAGCTTATTGAACTCCGTAGTGAAGTCCTGAGCTGACAAGTTGCCTTGCTTAAAGTCAATGAACTCCTTGAGCCTTTGTTGTTTAAGCTCTTTAGGATAGAATCTACCTTCCACAAGAGCTTTGAAACAAGCCCAGTTGAAGCCATCTTCGAGAGTAGCGGTGGCACTAGTGATAGCCCACCAACTATCAGCTTCCCTCACAAGGAAGTGCTTTGCGATCCTCACCTTGTCCTCTTCACAGACTTAGTACAGATCAAACTGTTTCTCCATCTCACGGAACCAATCGGATAGCTCCGTAGGGTCCGGTTCTCCACCATATGGTATAATTTTACTTCTAGCTATTTGTCCAGCTACCCATGCGTAGCCACCTTGATGGTTATCTTCCCTTCGAGGGGAAATTTGGTTGGCTTGAGCTAAAGCCGCATCTTGCTGATTTTTCAGCACTTGAGTAAGAGCTTCCAACACGACATTCTCTACCATTCGTGGTCTAACCATTTTCATAAGAAACAAAAACAAATTAAGTTACTCCTATCAATTAGCATAAACAAATAGACTACCAAGTAAAGTCCTTAACTCTACCCAACTCTCATTTATTATTTTAAGGTCAAGTAATTTAAGTTAGGGTTCACGTGTGTGCGTCGGGAGCGATAAAGCTCTGATACCAACTGTGACAACCCTCGCGAATGCGGAAATATAAAACATACAAGCATGTGAATTATATAGCGAAAATATGAAGTTTTTAAAACTTTTATACATGCAAGAAGAAGTATACGAGGAATGTCAAATTATTACAAACTAAAAGATGAAATACAACAAAGAGACAGAGTCTCTCAAAATGTTATAAACGTGAAAGTGTTTAGCAAAATTAGCTAAAATCGTCTAGAGGTGAAACTTCCAGGGACAACGCCCGCTAGCTCACACCCGAACCCAAAATATCAAGCAATATGCCATCCAAGCAAGCAACCTGTTCATCGATGAAAAACATGAACGCCACAATCAATGGGGAGTAACTCCGGGTTCTCCCAGCCATATCACATTAAACGTACATAAAAGGAAAAACAAAAGTAGATGCATGCATATATAGATATACATGTGAATTACGATAAGAATAGATAGGCAATTCGATATTTAATGATAAGAGCATATGGAATACAAATCCGAATCCATCATGTTATACAACGACTCGGGGAAGACACTCTTAGGCAACCGAATACGCTCACTAGGGCTTACATCTCACCGTTAGCGGTATAAGTTTGATAAGATTGAGACTCGACAAACAAACCAAGCCAACTCATGCAATGATCATGAATAATCAATCATGTAATCCCGCATCCAAACATAACGACAAAAAGACGACAAAAAGACGACAACTCTCACGGTAAATACTACGCACTAGCACCGTGTACATGGCAAGTATGATTAACAAGTATCGACGAGATAAGCATTTCCCTGAACGCATACACGATCACATTTCGTATATGTGGACTAATTTCCTCCGGTAGGACGACGATACTAATACGGTCCTAGTCTAAATCTGGCCGAATCCCGGGAATCGCATTTTCCCGTTCGACATGCGCATAAACGTTTCGCATCCAAGACTCGGTCAATATATGACGCGAGTACCCCAAATTCGGTAGATCAATTCACGCAAGAGGCGGAAAAGAGCTCAAGCCTCATAACAAGCGGTACGCTACATGCAAATAACACCACCTCGCAAGTACACAACATTTGACGGCCGGGTCGATCAACGCATAGCGTTCAACTCCCAACAACGTCGTCGTATGCCCACTACACATGCAATTAAGCAGTAGGATACCTCCTCGTTCCGACATTCCAGCATTACGAACGTGGAGGTAGCCAAGGGAATGAGAGTACAAAGCACAAGACAAAATAGTGCTCAAACCGTATCATTTGTAAAAACCGACTCAAAGTGGAACATACCAAAAACCGTCACAAAACAAGTGATACAAGCAAATGAAATATCATATAACCAAAACATAAATATTATAAGTCACTACGTAAAATTATACGATAAACGAACGATCGGAATTATTATAAATGAAAACCGTAAACAAAATTCACAAAGAACATCCAGCAGGTGCCAGCCGGTCAGGTGGACCGGCTGCCGGTCAACCGGCTAAGGCCAACCATCATATGAAAACCAAATTGAAATGTCAGTGTGTCCCAGTCGGTCAATGGGACGGGCTGCCGGCTACCCGGCTGGGACCATGAGTATTATGAAAAACAAGAAGGGAAAGATGGGTGTCTCAGCCGGTGGTCTGACCGGCTGCCGGTCGACCGGCTGAGACCAACTTCTTACTTCAAAAAAATCACGTAACATGCAATAAATACAGCCACTGCCCCAGCCGGTGGTCTGACCGGCTGCCGGTCGAGCGGCTGGGTTCCAAATGCACGAAAATCATCAACATTCATCCATGATCAAAATTCAACAACCATCATCAATGAACATAATTCATCCATTCTCATATAATTTCTCAACTAACAACATCCATCAACAATAACACAAGTCCTAACCATACTAACCATAATCTAATTACGATTACTAGCCTAGAAATCACATAAAACACGTAAATGATATCGAGTAACCCTTCACCGTTATCTTTATGCATCTTTACTCCGCGTCAAGGTCCTCTTCAATCAAGAAATAGTTTTTGTCGGGATCTTGAAGGTCACCACCTACAAATAGTTAATAAAAGATGAAATTATTTCACCTTGAGAAAGACGGAAAGTTTGAAAAGCGAGAAAGACGGTAATTTTATTACCAATACGAATAGAGGAAGCTAAGAGGGGAAGAATAAGATGAACTTATGAGAATTTGAGCGAGAAACTAATGAGATATGACGATTTTAAGCTTGGATCAAAATGGAGGCAAGGGTTTTGGTTGGTTTCTTAAAGAAGAAGACATGTTAGAGTTGTGTTTGTGTGAAATAGGTTAAAGGGAGTATGAGATGTATAAGGGAAAAAGTCAATAAAAGTTAAAGACGGCTTAAGACGGATTTTACTTGAAATATCGCGGAAAATCTAAATACGAACTCGGAAATTCTAAATTCGACTCGGAAAATTAAATTCTAAATTAAAATTAAATTTCGCTGAAAAGTATCCGTAAAATATTTTCACTATAAAAATAGGGTACATTTACGGGTGTTACAAGTGATTTAGGTTTACTTTGATTAAGGTGACGCGACTTTAACTTTATCAAATTTGGCGCCGTTGCCGGGGAGGCAACAGTTTTCTGCTTGTTTCTACTTAGTTTGTCTTTTTCTTCGTCTCAGGGAACCTAAGTTCCTTGAGACAGTTCTTATCCTTTTCTTTAGTGTTCGTTTATGCCCAGGTGTTCCAGGTCCGATCTCGTACCCTACAACTCCGAACCGTCAATTTGGGATGATCCAATCGAGTTAGACAAAACTTTTGGAAGGAAATTCAAGAAGCGGAAGACTTGAGTACGCTTGACACAGTTTACGCCGAATTTGTCGCAGAAAAACTATCCTTAGAAGAGGATACACATATTTCTGCCACCACTACAACCATTCCTACTTTAGCCAGCCATTCGGAGCCTACCGTTGCATCTATTCCCAAGGAATTCAAACTCCCTACTACGGGTAATGGCACCTTTGAGATTCGTCCATCTTATATCTCTTTGGTGGAGCGAAAAATGTTTGGAGGAAGCCCCACTGAGGATCCTGCGAAGCATATGGAGAAATTTACCAACTATTGTTTCTCTATTCCTTTAACGGGTGGGGTAACGCAAGATCAGGTCAATTTGGTGTTATTTCTCTTTTCACTACGATACGGGGTAGAAGATTGGTTGAGTGAGTTAGATGTGGATGCACTTGGCATCACTGATTGGAATTCTTTGGCTCTTGCATTCTACAAAAGATACTTCCCGCCACAGAAAACCAACGCCATCCGAAGTCAAATCACAAGTTTCAAACAAAGTCTCACTGAGAACTTTAATGAGGCATGGGTTCTCTTCAAGAAGCTTGTCAAATCTGTTCCACATCATGGTTTTGATACTTGGTTCTTATGCAACCAGTTGTACAACGGGCTATATGATGATCAAAGAGCATTGCTAGATTCTGCTGCCACTGGAAGATTCCAAAATAACAATAGGGATGCTAATGCTTGGAAGTTGATTGATGAGATAGCTACTCATGCGTAGCCACCTTGATAGTTATCTTTCCTTCGAGGGGGAACTTGGTTGGCATGAGCTAAAGCTGCATCTTGCTGATTTTTTAGCACTTGAGTAAGAGCTTCCAAGAGGACATTCTCTACCATTCGTGGTCTAACCATCTTCATAAGAAACAAAAACAAATTAAGTTACTCCTATCAATTAGCATAAACAAATAGACTACCAAGTAAAGTCCTTAACTTCTACCCAACTCTCATTTATTATTTCAAGGTCAAGTAGTTTAAGTTAGGGTTCACGTGTGTGCGTCGGGAGCGATAAAGCTCTGATACCAACTGTGACAACACTCGCGAATGCGGAAATATAAAACATACAAGCATGTGAATTATATAGCGGAAATATGAAGTTTTTAAAACTTTTATACATGCAAGAAGAAGTATACGAGGAATGTCAAATTATTACAAACTAAAAGATGAAATACAACAAAGAGACAGAGTCTCTCAAAATGTTATAAACGTGAAAGTGTTTAGCAAAACTAGCTAAAATCGTCTAGAGGTGAAACTTCCAGGGACAACGCCCGCTAGCTCACACCCGAACCCAAAATATCAAGCAAAATGCCATCCAAGCAAGCAACCTGTTCATCGATGAAAAACATGAATGCCACAATCAATGGGGAGTAACTCCGGGTTCTCCCAGCCATATCACATTAAACGTACATAAAAGGAAATACAAAAGTAGATGCATGCATATATAGATATACATGTGAATTACGATAAGAATAGATAGGCAATTCGATATTTAATGATAAGAGCATATGGAATACAAATCCGAATCCATCATGTTATACAACCACTCGGGGAAGACACTCTTAGGCAACCGAATACGCTCACTAGGGCTTACATCTCACCGTTAGCGGTATAAGTTTGATAAGATTGAGACTCGACAAATAAACCAAGCCAAGTCATGCAATGATCATGAATAATCAATCATGTAATTCCGCATCCAAACATAACGACAAAAAGACGACAACTCTCACGGTAAATGAAACGCACTAGCACCGTGTACATGGCAAGTATGATTAACAGGTATCGACGAGATAAGCATTTCCCTGAACGCATACACGATCACATTTCGTATATGTGGACTAATTTCCTCCGGTAGGATGACGATAATAATACGGTCCTAGCCTAAATCTGGCCAGAATCCCGGAATCGCATTTTCCAGTTCGACATGCGATAAACGTTTCGCATCCAAGACTCGGCCAATCACATGACGTCGAGTACCCCAAATTCGGTAGATAATTCACGAAAGAGGCGGAAAAGAGGTCAAGCATCATAACATCCAACGCTTCATGCAAATAACACCACCTCGCAAGTACACAACATTTGACGGCCGGGTCGATCAACGCAAAGCGTTCTACTCCCAACAACGTCGTCGTATGCTCACTACACATGCAATTAAGCAGTAGGATACATTCCCGTTCCGACATTCCAGCCTTACGAACGTGGAGGTAGACAAGGAAATAAGAGCACAAAGCACAAGACAAAATAGTGCTCAAACCGTAACATTTGTAAAACCGACTCAAAGTGAAACATACCAAAAACCGTCACAAAACATGTGATACAAGCGAATGAAATATCATATATTCGAAACATTTATAATTAAAGTCATTCCGTAAATTTATACGATAAATGAACCATCGGAAATATTATAAATGAAAACCGTAAACAAAATTCACAAAGAACATCCAACAGGTGCCAGCCGGTCAGGTGGACCGGCTGCCGGTCAACCGGCTAAGGCCTACCATTATATGAAAACCAAATTGAAATATCAGTGTGTCCACGCCGGTCAATGGGACCGGCTGCCGGCTACCCGGCTGGGACCATGAGTATTATGAAAAACAAGAAGGGAAAGAGGGGTGTCTCAGCCGGTGGTCTGACCGGCTGCCGGTCGACCGGCTGAGACCAACTTCTTACTTCAAAAAAATCACGTAACATGCAATAAATACAGCCACAGCCACTGCCCCAGCCGGTTGTCTGACCGGCTACCGGTCGAGCGGCTGGGGTCCAAATGCACGAAAATCATCAACATTCATCCATGATCAAAATTCAACAACCATCATCTATGAACATAATTCATCCATTCTCATATAATTTCTCAACTAACAACATCCATCAACAATAACACAAGTCCTAAACATACTAACCATAATCTAATTACGATTACTAGCCTAGAAATCACATAAAACACGTAAATGATATCGAGTAACCCTTCACCGTTACCTTTATGCGTCTTTACTCCGCGTCAAGGTCCTCTTCAATCAAGAAATAGTCTTTGTCGGGAACTTGAAGCTCACCACCTACAAATAGTTAATAAAAGATGAAATTACTTCACCTTGAGAAAAACGGAAAGTTTGAAAAGCGAGAAAGACGGTAATTTTATTACCAATACGAATAGAGGAAGCTAAGAGGGGAAGAATCAGATGAACTTACGAGAATTTGAGCGAGAAACGAATGAGATATGACGATTCTAAGCTTGGATCAAAATGGGGGCAAGGGTTTTGGTTGGTTTCTTAAAGAAGAAGAATTGTTAGAGTTGTGTTTGTGTGAAATAGGTTAAAGGGAGTATGAGATGTATAAGGGAAAAAGTCAATAAAAGTCAAAGACGGCTTAAGACGGGATTTACTTGAAATATCGCGGAAAATCCAAATACGAACTCGGAAATTCTAAATTCGACTCGGAAAATTAAATTCTAAATTAAAATTATATTTCGCTGAAAAGTATCCGTAAAATATTTTCACTATAAAAATAGGGTACATTTACGGGTGTTACAATCACCCCACCTTTTAAAAAGTTTCGCCCTCGAAACTTGAGCGAAAGAAAGATACCTTAATAAAAAAGACTTGGATATTTACTACGCATAGAAGCTTCCGTTTCCCAAGTCTCTTCTTCGACATTAGCACATCTCCACAAGATTTTTACTAAAGGAACCACTTTACTTCTCAACTTCTTATCCTTGCGATCTAGGATGCGGATCGGTTTCTCTTCAAAGGACAAATTCGGTTCAAGCTCGGGCATTTCCCTTTGAAAGACACGGCTTGCTTGGATCACTAACATACTTTCTCAATTGAGAAACATGGAATACATCATGAACCTTAGCCAAATTCGGGGGCAAATCCAAATTGTAAGCAACGGCACCAATCCCTTTCACAATATCAAAGGGTCCAATGTATTTCGGGCTCAATTTACCCTTAACACCAAACCGTTTATCACCCTTCATTGGAGATACTTTCAAGAACACTTTATATCCAACCTCAAATTCTAACGGCCTTCTTCGGATATCGGCATAAGACTTTCGACGGTCTTGAGCGGCTTTCATTCTATCACGAATGACCTTCACATTATCAACGGTCTCAACAAGAATATCGGGGCCTAAGTCACGAACATCACTCAATTGATTCCAACATATAGGACTCCGACATTTTCTTCCATAAAGAGCTTCATAAGGAGCCATCTTCATCGATGCATGATAACTGTTGTTGTAAGAAAACTCCACCAACGGTAGACTCTTTTCCCAACTAAATTGGAAGTCAAGAGCACAAGCCCTAAGCAAGTCTTCTAGAGTCTGAATAGTCCTCTCGGTCTGACCATCGGTAGCGGCATGAAATGCGGTACTCATCAATAATTTACTACCCATGGCCTCTTGCAAAGCTTTCCAAAATCTCGAACAGAATCTCGGATCTCGGTCGGATATAATCTCCATAGGAACACCATGGTACCTAACAATTTCATCAACATAGGCTTTCGCTAGTCGATCCAAACTCCAAGTTTCTTTGATCGGAATAATTCTAGCACACTTGGTCAAACGATCAACAACAACCCAAACGACATCTTTACCTCCAATGGTCCTCGGCAAAGCCATAACAAAATCCATGGAAATAGATTCCCACTTCCATAGTGGAATATCCAACGGTTGTAGCAATCCACCGGGCCTCTTGTGTTCAATCTTCACTTGTTGGCAAGTAAGACATCTTCCAACATAAGACACAACATCACCCTTCAAGTTCGGCCACCAAAATTGTAGCTTCAAATCTTTGTACATCTTATCACCTCCGGGGTGAATAGAATAAGGGGAAAGGTGAGCTTCATCAAGAACTCGCTTCCTCAAATCAAGAGCATTAGGAACAAATAAACGACCATGGAAACGAAGAACACCTTCATCATCAAACTTGAAATCTTTAGCTTTACCTTCAAGAAGTTTGGCTTGAATAGACTTGTAGGTAAGATCATCAACTTGGCTTTCGCGGATCTCACGGAGAAAAACAGGTTCGACAGTCATAGCACCAACATAAACAAATCCACGCTCCACGAATTCCAACTTCAATCTTCGAAACTCGGCACAAAGATCATCGGGTAATACCCGCATAGCATTCAATGCATGAGAAGCCTTCCTACTAAGAGCATCGGCAACAACATTAGCCTTCCCTTCATGATACAACAACTCAAAATCATAATCGTTCACCAATTCCAACCATCTTCTTTGTCTCATATTCAACTCTTTTTGAGTAAATATGTACTTCAAACTTTTGTGATCGGTGAATATACGACAATGAACACCAATAAGGTAATGTCTCCACACTTTCAAAGCATGAACAACGGCGGCTAATTCCAAATCATGAGTAGGATAGTTCACTTCATGAACTCTCAACTGTCTTGAAGCATACGCCACCACTTTCCTACTTTGCATAAGAACACAACCCAATCCCATTTTAGAAGCATCACAATAGACATCAAAGTCTACTCCATCTTCAGGCAAAGTCAACACCGGAGCGGTAGTTAACCTTTTCTTTAACTCTTGAAACGCTGCTTCACAAGCTTCATTCCATAGGAACTTGGTTTCCTTCTTCAACAACTGGGTCATCGGTCTAGCAAGCTTAGAGAAATCCTTGACAAATCTACGGTAATAACCAGCTAAACCAAGAAAACTTCGAATTTCTCTAATATCGGTCGGACTCTTCCAATCCACCACAGCTTCAATCTTCGAAGGATCCACCATTACACCTTCTTTAGAAATCACATGCCCAAGAAAGGACACCTTAGGTAACAAATATTCACACTTGGAGAATTTAGCATACCACTTCTGTCGACGAAGAACACCCAAAATAATCCTTAGATGAATAACATGCTCTTCCTCGGACTTGGAGAAAATAAGAATATCCTCAATGAACACCACCACACACTTGTCAAGATACTCACTAAATGTGCGGTTCATTTGATCCATAAAGATAGCGGGAGCATTCGTCAATCCAAATGGCATTACCTTGAATTCATAATGACCATACCTTGTACTAAAAGCGGTCTTAGGAATATCAACATCTCGAACAGGAATTTGATGATAACCGGATCTCAAATCAATCTTGGAAAAAGTAGAAGCACCCTTTAGTTGATCAAACAAATCCTCAATTCTCGGCAAATGATACCTATTCTTGATTGTAATCCGATTCAACTCATGATAATCAATACAAAGCCTCATAGAACCATCTTTCTTCTTTACAAAGAGAACGGGAGCACCCCAAGGCGAGGCACTTGGTCGAATAAAACCCTTCTCAATCATATCATCTAGCTGCTTTCTTAATTCTTTCAATTCGATCGGAGCCATACGATAAGGAGCTTTGGCTATGGGTCCAAAACCAAGTACAAGATCAATAGAGAACTCAACATCACGCTCGGGAGGAATCCCGGGCAAATCTTCAGGAAAGACATCAACGAAATCTCGAACAATAGGCACATCTTCAATACTTGGCAAAGAGATAGCAGTAGAAGTCACAATACACAAGTACGCTTGGTGACCTTTTCTAACCATACTTACCAATTTCATAGCGGAAATCAAAGACACACCTTTTCGGGGATGATATCCCTTATAGGTTATTCTAACTCCTAAAGGACTCTTTAAGTAAATCTTTTGATCACGACACTCGAACCTAGCATGTTACAATGCTAACCAATCGATACCTAGGATTATATCGAACTCTCCTAGAGGGAACTTAAGGAGATTAGCGGGGAAGATAGAACCCGCAATGGATATTGGGACATTAGGATATAGAGTAGAACAAGAGATAATATCTCCGGATGGTAAGGATATGGGAGTATCCTCACTAGATGTAGGCTCGATAGATAATTTATTAGCATAAGTCGATGACACAAAAGACATAGAAGCACCGGTATCAAAAAGAATAAGACACGGTTGCTCTAAGATTGAGAACATACCCGAAATGATCTCTGGATGAGCATCGGCTTCGGCACGGCTCATAACAAAGATGGAACCCTTAGGTTTAGCAGAAGGAGGAGGAGGGGGCAACTTTCGATCGGGACAATCCTCGTAACGGTGACCACCCTTTTGACAAAAGTAGCAAAGGTAAGGTCGGTTGGAACAAGGCACACCGGGATGGTGTGGTTGTCTACAACGGTTACATTGACGACCTTGAGGAGCATAAGGCCTATGAGCCACATTTGAAGTAGCCCTAGGAATAAAAGGAGCAGGATTTCTTGTATTTGCATTGGAAGGAGGATTAAATATCCTCTTGTTAGCATAAGAATTAGAAGGAGACGGAATAAACGGTCTCTTCCCATAAACATTCGGCCTAGGAGCGTAAGAAGGAGAGGGGTTATTCATCAAAGCTTCATCTCGAATAGCCTTCATAGAATTCTCGGCCCACAAAGCATCATCATATAAATCTCTAAAGGAGGTAGTATTCCTTCTCACTTTACTTTGAAGAACGGCACTCAGCTTGTTACGGTAATAGAAGGCTCGGTCCTCATCATCTCGGATAAGTCTTGGAGCAAAATGAGCAAGCTTATTGAACTCCGTAGTGAAGTCCTGAGTTGACAAGTTGCCTTGCTTAAAGTCAATGAACTCCTTGAGCCTTTGTTGTTTAAGCTCTTTAGGATAGAATCTACTTTACACAAGAGCTTTGAAACAAGCCCAGTTGAAGTCCTCTTCGAGAGTAGCGGTGGCACTAGTGATAGCCCACCAGTTATCCGCTTCCCTCACAAGGAAGTGCTTTGCGATCCTCACCTTGTCCTCTTCTCGGACTTGGTATAGATCAAACTGTTTCTCCATCTCACGGAACCAATCGGATAACTCCGTAGGGTCCGGCTCTCCACCATATGGTACAATCTTACTTCTAGCTATTTGTCCAGCTACCCATGCGTAGCCACCTTGATACTTATCTTCCCTTCGAGGGGGAACTTGGTTGGCATGAGCTAAAGCTGCATCTTGCTGATTTTTTAGCACTTGAGTAAGAGCTTCCAAGAGGACATTCTCTACCATTCGTGGTCTAACCATCTTCATAAGAAACAAAAACAAATTAAGTTACTCCTATCAATTAGCATAAAAAATAGACTACCAAGTAAAGTCCTTAACTTCTACCCAACTCTCATTTATTATTTTAAGGTCAAGTAGTTTAAGTTAGGGTTCACGTGTGTGCGTCGGGAGCGATAAAGCTCTGATACCAACTGTGACAACCCTCGCGAATGCGGAAATATAAAACATACAAGCATGTGAATTATATAGCGAAAATATGAAGTTTTTAAAACTTTTATACATGCAAGAAGAAGTATACGAGGAATGTCAAATTATTACAAACTAAAAGATGAAATACAACAAAGAGACAGAGTCTCTCAAAATGTTATAAACGTGAAAGTGTTTAGCAAAATTAGCTAAAATCGTCTAGAGGTGAAACTTCCAGGGACAACGCCCGCTAGCTCACACCCGAACCCAAAATATCAAGCAATATGCCATCCAAGCAAGCAACCTGTTCATCGATGAAAAACATGAACGCCACAATCAATGGGGAGTAACTCCGGGTTCTCCCAGCCATATCACATTAAACGTACATAAAAGGAAATACAAAAGTAGATGCATGCATATATAGATATACATGTGAATTACGATAAGAATAGATAGGCAATTCGATATTTAATGATAAGAGCATATGGAATACAAATCCGAATCCATCATGTTATACAACGACTCGGGGAAGACACTCTTAGGCAACCGAATACGCTCACTAGGGCTTACATCTCACCGTTAGCGGTATAAGTTTGATAAGATTGAGACTCGACAAACAAACCAAGCCAAGTCATGCAATGATCATGAATAATCAATCATGTAATCCCGCATCCAAACATAACGACAAAAAGACGACAAAAAGACGACAACTCTCACGGTAAATACTACGCACTAGCACCGTGTACATGGCAAGTATGATTAACAAGTATCGACGAGATAAGCATTTCCCTGAACGCATACACGATCACATTTCGTATATGTGGACTAATTTCCTCCGGTAGGACGACGATAATAATACGGTCCTAGTCTAAATCTGGCCAGAATCCCGGAATCGCATTTTCCAGTTCGACATGCGATAAACGTTTCGCATCCAAGACTCGGTCAATCATATGACGCCGAGTACCCCAAATTCGGTAGATAATTCACGAAAGAGGCGGAAAAGAGCTCAAGCATCATAACAAGCGGTACGCTTCATGCAAATAACACCACCTCGCAAGTACACAACATTTGACGACCGGGTCGATCAACGCAAAGCGTTCAACTCCCAACAACGTCGTCGTATGCTCACTACACATGCAATTAAGCAGTAGGATACATCCTCGTTCCGACATTCCAGCCTTACGAACGTGGAGGTAGCCAAGGAAATGAGAGCACAAAGCACAAGACAAAATAGTGCTCAACCGTAACATTTGTAAAACCGACTCAAAGTGGAACATACCAAAAACCGTCACAAAACATGTGATACAAGCGAATGAAATATCATATATTCGAAACATTTATAATTAAAGTCATTCCGTAAATTTATACGATAAATGAACCATCGGAAATATTATAAATGAAAACCGTAAACAAAATTCACAAAGAACATCCAGCAGGTGCCAGCCGGTCAGGTGGACCGGCTGCCGGTCAACCGGCTAAGGCCAACCATCATATGAAAACCAAATTGAAATGTCAGTGTGTCCCAGTCGGTCAATGGGACCGGCTGCCGGCTACCCGGCTGGGACCATGAGTATTATGAAAAACAAGAAGGGAAAGAGGGGTGTCTCAGCCGGTGGTCTGACCGGCTGCCGGTCGACCGGCTGAGACCAACTTCTTACTTCAAAAAAATCACGTAACATGCAATAAATACAGCCACTGCCCCAGCCGGTGGTCTGACCGGCTGCCGGTCGAGCGGCTGGGTTCCAAATGCACGAAAATCATCAACATTCATCCATGATCAAAATTCAACAACCATCATCTATGAACATAATTCATCCATTCTCATATAATTTCTCAACTAACAACATCCATCAACAATAACACAAGTCCTAAACATACTAACCATAATCTAATTACGATTACTAGCCTAGAAATCACATAAAACACGTAAATGATATCGAGTAACCCTTCACCGTTACCTTTATGCATCTTTACTCCGCGTCAAGGTCCTCTTCAATCAAGAAATAGTTTTTGTCGGGATCTTGAAGGTCACCACCTACAAATAGTTAATAAAAGATGAAATTATTTCACCTTGAGAAAGACGGAAAGTTTGAAAAGCGAGAAAGACGGTAATTTTATTACCAATACGAATAGAGGAAGCTAAGAGGGGAAGAATAAGATGAACTTATGAGAATTTCAGCGAGAAACTAATGAGATATGACGATTCTAAGCTTGGATCAAAATGGAGGCAAGGGTTTTGGTTGGTTTCTTAAAGAAGAAGACATGTTAGAGTTGTGTTTGTGTGAAATAGGTTAAAGGGAGTATGAGATGTATAAGGGAAAAAGTCAATAAAAGTCAAAGACGGCTTAAGACGGGATTTACTTGAAATATCGCGGAAAATCCAAATACGAACTCGGAAATTCTAAATTCGACTCGGAAAATTAAATTCTAAATTAAAATTAAATTTCGCTGAAAAGTATACGTAAAATATTTTCACTATAAAAATAGGGTACATTTACGGGTGTTACAAGTGATTTAGGTTTACTTTGATTAAGGTGACGCGACTTTAACTTTATCAAATTTGGCGCCGTTGCCGGGGAGGCAACAGTTTTCTACTTGTTTCTACTTAGTTTGTCTTTTTCTTCGTCTCAGGGAACCTAAGTTCCTTGAGACAGTTCTTATCCTTTTCTTTAGTGTTCGTTTATGCCCAGGTGTTCCAGGTCCGATCTCGTACCCTACAATTCCGAACCGTCAATTTGGGATGATCTAATCGAGTTAGACAAAACTTTTGGAAGAAAATTCAAGAAGCGGAAGACTTGAGTACGCTTGACACAGTTTACGCCGAATTTGTCGCAGAAAAACTATCCTTAGAAGAGGATACACATATTTCTGCCCCACTACAACCATGCCTACTTTAGCCAGCCATTCGGAGCCTACCTTTGCATCTATTCCCAAGGAATTCAAACTCCCTACTACGGGTAATGGCACCTTTGAGATTCGTCCATCTTATATCTCTTTGGTGGAGCGAAAAATGTTTGGAGGAAGCCCCACTGAGGATCCTGCGAAGCATATGGAGAAATTTACCAACTATTGTTTCTCTATTCCTTTAACGGGTGGGGTAACGCAAGATCAGATCAATTTGGTGTTATTTCTCTTTTCACTACGATACGGGGTAGAAGATTGGTTGAGTGAGTTAGATGTGGATGCACTTGGCATCACTGATTGGAATTCTTTGGCTCTTGCATTCTACAAAAGATACTTCCCGCCACAGAAAACCAACGCCATCCGAAGTCAAATCACAAGTTTCAAACAAAGTCTCACTGAGAACTTTAATGAGGCATGGGTTCTCTTCAAGAAGCTTGTCAAATCTGTTCCACATCATGGTTTTGATACTTGGTTCCTATGCAACCAGTTGTACAACGGGCTATATGATGATCAGAGAGCATTGCTAGATTCTGCTGCCACTGGAAGATTCCAAAATAACAATAGCGATGCTAATGCTTGGAAGTTGATTGATGAGATAGCTACTCACACTGCTGAGTATGGAAATCCCATGGGTAATGCGAGGCGAGGAGATTTGGACAATTCCGTTGCAGCTCAGTTGGAAGCATTAACTGCTAAAATTGCTGAATTACAAACTTCAAAATCTTTGGAAAATAAACAAACCGTTCATGCCATGGTTCAACAAGAGTCAACCTGTAAAAGATGTGGTACTATGGGGCATAACGCAGCTGAGTGTATGAGTACGGTTGAAGAAGTACTTGCTTTTCAATCTTTTAAACAAGGTACACCGTACTCTAACTGTTATAATGAAAGGACGAGAGAGCATCCAAATTTCTCCTACCAAAGTCAGAATGTTCTTAATCCTACCCCGCCGCCACCTCAGCAACAAGGTTCCTCTTATGGGATTCCTCAGAATCGCAATTCTCAAGGTAATTATAACCGTTCAAATCAAGGAGGCCAAAACTTCCACCAAGTTCCACCTCCACCACCTCCAAGTAATGATATGGCGGAATTGAAAGCCATGTTGTAGCAAAGTCTCATGATACAACAAAAGCAAGATGCTCATATTTCTCAATTGCTCGCGCATAACAAGATAGTGGATACTCAAATTGCCCAATTGGCAGTTCAAAATCCACACAAACAACCGGGTAATCTTCTTCCTCAAAGACACCCTCCAAATGAACAAGTCAATGCTATTACTTTAAGGAGTGGGACCCATTACAAAGGCCCGGAAATGAAAGGGGATGAGAACGATGAAAGTATGAAAGTTGCTCGTCAAGATTCGAAAAACGGCGAAAAAGTGGCTGAAAAGGAGGTTGCTCGATCGAGCAGCACCCCCTTGCTCGATTGAGCAACCCAGGAAAAATCCAAAAATTATGCTCGAAAAGTTCCTGAAAATTCCTGTTTTGACAAACTCGATCGAGCAACCCCTGATCAGACTTATAAGTCATCTACTTCATCTACAAAAGCAAAAGAAGCCGAGCCAATCGCAATTAAACTTCATTTTCCTCACCGCCAACATAAATCCAAGCTCGATAAACAATTTGGAAGGTTTATGGAGGTAGTCAAAAATTTGCATGTGAGTGTACCATTTACTGAGTTGATCACTCAAGTGCCGGCCTATGCAAAATTTCTGAATGACATATTGACAAGGAAGCGATCCTTTAATGAAGTGGAGACGGTTGCATTGACTGAGGAATGCAGTGCTGTGTTACAATCCAAATCACCACCTAAGCTAAAGGATCCAGGGAGTTTTTCTATTCCTTGTAATATAGGTTGCTTAGCCATTGATAAAGCCCTTTGTGATTTACGGGCTAGTGTTAGTGTAATGCCATTTTCTATATGCAAAAAGCTTAATATGGGTCAACTTACTGTTACAACCATGACCTTACAAATGGCCGACCGTTCTATTAAACACCCTTTGAGAATTTTAGAAGACGTACCGGTTAGAGTACGGAAAGTTTTCATACTAGTTGACTTCGTCATCTTAGATATGGCTGAGGACGCCCAAATTCCTATCATGTTAGGACGACCATTCCTCCATACTGCAGGGGCGGTTATAGATGTTAAGAATGGGAGACTTACACTAACAGTAGGGGATGACACTATCACTTTCAACTTAGATAATGCAATGAAACACCCCTTGCTAGAAGAGACATGTCATAGAGTCAATATTGTGGATTTGATAGTTGATGACTGTCTCTCTTTGTGTTTGAATAGGGATCCTCTGGAGATCGCCTTAATTTCTAGCACTGGTGAAGCTGGAAGCTCACGGAGTAAGCCAGTAGTTGCGATGGGAAAACTGCTGACGGGAGAGGAATACAAGTTACCAAAGGTGTCTAGCTTGGGTAACCCCCCTAAGATTACCGAGGTAACGACACCTGAACTTGAACCCGACTGATGAGCAGTAGTGACAGCTGGTCACTACGCCCCCCATTTTGCAGCTGGTTTGGGGGAGATAATGTTTATACAGCTGCTATTTTCTATCCTTGTACTTTCTTTTATTGTATTTTCTTTTAGTTATTTCCCCTTTCCGTTTGTTAGTTGTGTCCTTTAGGTTGTTGTTGTTGGTTGATATGTTATTGTTGTGCTGTTAGCGTCACAATGATGACACTGTGAAATTTAGGTTTGGGGGAGAGTCTTTATTTATGTTGTGTGTTTATTTCCGCTGTGTGTTTATTTAAAAAAAAAAAATTATAAAAATTGAAAAATTTACAAAATCCAAAAACATGTTTTTTTATTTTATTAGGTCGAGTCTTGGTGAAGTTGAATAACAAAGATGATAATTTGCATTGTTTCTGCATTTGAATCCCAAATAAGTTGTCCATGTACATTGTTTTGACTTACTACTTTTGAAAACAAAGCTCATAGAACAAGTCTTGAACGTTTTTGGCATACCTTATACTAATTAGATTTGGCCATTTTTGTTGGTAAACCACTTAAAATTCTGAGGTCTTTAAAGCTTCCTAGGCCAGAAACATCAATAAACTGGTCTCATTGTCTTTAGGCTTTAGTGTGGTACTCCTTTTGGGATATGTAACATCAAATTGCATAAGTGTGACATTCGTTTCTTGATTTTATACGCGTTCGTTTGATAAGTACATGAGGAAAGACGTTTTTTTTTCAAATAAGCCTCACATAGCCAAAAAGACTTGATTTTATACCCTTATTATTAAGTTCTTTACGTTTACCCAATTTGAGCCTTTTGTAGCCTGTTTTATAACCTATCTAATAGCTACATTCCTATAATTTGCCTACCTTATCGGGACAGTCGCAGTTGCATGCTTTTTCTTGTCTACTATGGTTGGATCAGGATTTCTGAAAAAAGAATATCAAATGGTTGTAGCAAGTACGTTGGCAATTGTGTCATTTATTCCCTTTTTGTTGAGAAATTTTATGGACCAAAAGATTTGGAAAGAGAAGAAAAAACGAAAAAAAAAAGATATGAAAAAGAAAAGAAAAGAAAAGAAGAAGAAAAAAAAAGGAACAAAAAAAAAATATGTTGCTTCATTGAATTGTTCAAGGGATAATGAAAGGGAATATATTAGAGTCTAATGCATTTTTCAGAGAGCAATATCGATATCTCTCTTGTGTTGTCAAAGTTTAAGATAATTTCTCTAGTCGGGTTGGTTTGTGCTAGTCTTGTAGAAGTGTTTTTTGTTAAGGGTCGCTGCGACTACCGGTCTTAGCCCCACATTCCCATACGTGCCTTGGCACAATCTACTTCTATACCTTCACCCATTAGCCTCCCTTGTTGTCCTGATTCATGTACTTTATAGCGAATGCGTATTAGTTGGGGAAATTACAATCACATTAGAATGCATGCATGTTTCATAAGTTGAGTGAGTGTTTCTATTTCTTTCTATCTTTACAAAACTCACCCTTACATAAACTTATGAGTGCATGAGTGAATCCGTGAGAATCCGACAAATTGAGCCGTGCAAAATTGAAAGGTATTTGGTTTTTGTCTATACTACAGTATCATGTAAAATCTTGGAATATGAGTTGCGTTTTCTACTTTCCCGTACCTTTGAATTTGTTTTATTGGTACAACTTGGTCATTACTTTGTTATAGATATGGATATCTTGGGATTTGTATGTGCATTAACATTAGCTTTGAGTTTTTCATTCACCATTTGTATGTTTGTCCTTGTATAGTGTTGAGTGCTTTGCTTAGGGACAAGCAAATGATTGGCTTGAGGGAATTTGATGATCATTATTTATACACATATTTTATGCTTCCCTTAGATATATAAAAGTCGATTTATTGTCTTCCTTGCTTGTTTCTATGCTATTTTAGCTAGAATATCGATTCTGCCGCTTCTATTATGTTTTAATGCATATTGGATGCATTTGAAGCTTTTTGAGTTGGTATGGAGCATAAGGGAGTCAGATCGTAGAAGGTTAGGTATGCGAATCGAGAACGGTGGAGAAGAAATGAAGAAAAACGAAGAAACGAGCCATCAGGGGGATGCTCAATCGAGCAATATCCCTTTGCTCGATCGAGTCGGGCTGAAGGTTGCTCGATCGAGCAGAATACCCTTGCTCGATCGAGCAACCCAGTTTTTGACAGAATTCGGCTTTCCTAAAATTAGTTTTACCTAGTTAATTAGATTGTTATTATAAAAGGAAAACTAGTCTTTCATAATTAGGTATGCTTTAATATTAGAAACCTAAGTTTTCTTTGCTTTGCCTCTGGATTTTATTATCAAGATGATTGTCTTTAGTTCAACTTGTAATCGGTATTTTTCAATCTTTCTTCGTTATTCAATTAAATACCTTATAGTTCTTTAATTAATCTTTGTTATTCCTTTCATTGTTGTGGAGCATGTTTACTTTAATTATTATTGTTGTTATTTATATTGTTATGATTAGCTAAATTCTTTTCTAGGGTTGAAAGGGGATCTAGGATTGTTAGAAGGGGTAGACTAATTAATTGAATTGCAATTGCATTGTTATCGTTTTAATTCTAGTTGTTTGATTACTGGCCAAGATTAATTAACTAGTTTCGCAAATTAGAATTGACACCGACCGGGTTAAGACTAAGATAGGCTACGATAATTGAATAGAACTCGTTTAATTATAGGGATCGCATGTTAGATTGTAGATCTAAAGGGCATAATTGAATCGACCGATCTTGTGACCTTAGATAACTTTATTGCATGATAGTTGATTACACCCTTACCCCTGAACAATAATCCTAGTGAACCTGAGACCCTAGACTTTTAATCTTATTGTTTTCTATCTTTTATTGTTATTGTTTGCTATTAGTTATTGTTATTATTTGCCATTAGTTTAGAAACCACAATTCAAACCCCGAAATTTTTACTATAGAGACAAACCTAGTTTAACAGATAGAATACTACCGCCTCCCTGTGGATTCGATACCTTGCTTACCGCTGACTATTAGTTAGATGTGATTTAGGTTTACTTTGATTAAGGTGACGCGACTTTAACCTTATTATGTATCTAGCAAGATAAAGATATGTATCTAACAACTTAAATAAGTATATCTAGTTAGTAGGACTGACATTTTTTTAATACCGAGTATCTAATTTTGTTTAAAACTTGTTGTGCATTCATGTAAAATAATCAATATTTATTAGTATAAAATAGTCATTTTGACTCTATGACATTATACAACTGTTGTGCCCAATAACAATTATTTAATATTATATTGGATGTTTCGAATATCATGATTCGTGGTAACACGTACACACATTAAGTGAGGCTTCAATTTTTCACACTTGTTTATCAGATGACAATCAAATTCTAATTCCCTGCATGCATGCAAGTTTTGCTCATACATTATTAACTCAGATACATATGTCATTAATACCGGATACACATGGTATTACTACTGGATACATGTGTAGTTTGTCCCCGTTAATAATACCATATACTCCCTCCTATTCTATGTATTCTCCCCCTTTGCTTTTTGCACAAGGAATAAGAAAATCAATTTAGGCCACCCAAAATACACAACCCTACATCCAATTCAATATGGACCACACGAAGCAATCCAAAAAGGGAAATAGGGAAGAAAACTTGAATAGACAAATAAGGAAATAGGGAAGAATAGAGGGAATAAGAGGGAGTATCTCTTTTCACTGCCCACCACTACATTTCAACACTAACTACCACCAGCTAGTCATGGTACCGGGCCGGGTTCGGGCCGGGCCGGGCTGACCCGGTGGCGGGCCGGGTTCACCTGGTCTGACCCGGGCCAGGCCCGTTGGGGAGGGCGGGCTGAGCCGGGCCGGGCCGGGCTCTTTGAGTGTTGACCCGGGCCTGGCCCGTGGGGTTGGGGTGGGCGGGTTTATTCAGGGCCGGGCCGGGCCGGGCCGGGCCGGGCCGGGCCGGGCCGGGCCGGGCCGGGCCGGGCCAGTAGAGTAGTTCGATTTTTTTTTTTTTTGAACTTAAATGTGGAGAAAAGAAAAAAAATAATACGATAATTGGTAGCTTACATAATTAAAATGGTTTACATTCCTCCATAATAGAATCGCCTTACATACTCATGACTTACATAATACGATAATTAAAAATTAGTAACTTACAATCTTACATAATTAAAATGGCATACATTCCTCATTTCCTTCATAATAGAAACGACTTACATATTAAATGACTACGAATTGAAATATTACATGACGTGGAGAGACAAACTATAAAATACATACTATAAAGAACACAATGTAAGAGACAAAATATAAAAGACATAATGGGTTTTTAATTTTTTTTTAAAAAGGGCTTGATCAAAATGAATATAACTCTTTCAAATAATACCAAATTAATTTAATTTGATATTAAGTAAAAAAATTATAATTATTAAGGTGCCTACGTATCTCGAAAGAATCAAAGCCGACGTAGTTCTTTACTTACCCGACTTACCTTTTTATGGATTGGAGGTGTATCTTTAGTTCCCGGATGATGCATCGGTAGCCACTATCTCGTCGGCTTCTAATGGGTCGAACTCCTTTGCCCCTTGACGTCTTATCTTGGCTAGATCCCAATCTCTTTTGCACACACACATCTTTACGGTTGGGGGAGCCAAACGAGATCTTTTATCATCTAGAACTCTTCCACCTGCACTAAAAGCGGATTCCGACGCAACCGTAGAAGCGGGAACAACAAGCACATCTCTAGCTATTTTTGATAGTAAGGGGAATTGGATGGAACGGGCTTTCCACCAAAGAAGGATGTTGAAATCCGTATCATTAGTATCAACCCCATGCGTTAAATAATCGTCAAGTTCTTTTGTAGCGAGAGTAGAAGTGGAGGACGATGAGGATTGGGTTCTCCGAAATAAAATAGAATGAAGTTGGTCGTCGAAACGAGCGCTTTTTGTAGTTACGGAACTACTAGAAGAAGACTCCCCCTTATCCTTAGCATAAATCTTACATAATTCACGTAAAACATCAATACATTTTTGGACATATACTTCAACATCAAAGTCGATAATATTAAGCATTTCATAATAAAAGAGTAAACTATTAGTTAAACCTATTTGTTTAACACATGGATCTAATAAGGAAGCTACGCCATCTATATATGGAAAAGAAGTAAAATATTTTACCCATTTTGTTTTCATATCATCAACAATTGGTATTAAACATGGTTCAACATTTTCAGCAGTTTTAAAAGCAATAACAATTTTTAAACATTCAAGTATAAAAATGCACATTAGGCTCGTACACAAGAGAAAAAACGTTGGTGGCATTGTAATACGGTTTTAATAAGTTACAAACATTAGCGGCAATTGTCCACATACTATTATCAATCATTGCATCTTCATCACGTTGGTGACTATTATAAAACTCAGTTAAAACATTTTTATACCTTAAAGCTTGTTTAATCAATTTATATGTCGAATTCCACCTAGTGGCACAATCGGTACCCCATTGTTTATTTCGTAACCCATGTTTATCACATAATGTTTTCCATTGTGTTTTCATCGATCTAGCATTTCTAGTCCAATTAATACAAGTTTTAATGGGTTCTAAAAGTGGTGCTAAAAAAGCAAGGCCTTCTTGAGCCGACAAATTAATAATATGGGCACAACACCTAACATGCACAAGATCACCATTTAGCAATAAATCATCCATTTGAAGAACATAATCAATACATTTAGTATTAGCCGATGCATTGTCAAAAGAGATGGAGAAAAGCTTTTTAGTCAAATTAAATTTATCTAACGTTTTCTTAAGACGCAAATAAATGTTATAACCGGTGTGTTTTTCTTCCATGATATCAAAAGCAATAATACGTTTTTGTAGAAAAAAATCATTATCAATCCAATGGACGGTAACACACATAAATGGATTATTTTGTTTTGAAGTCCATGTGTCACTAGTTAATGCTACTCTACCATCAAAATTAGCAAAATATGCAATCAATTCTTTTTTTTGTTCTTTATATTGTGCCATAGTACGATCTTTCAAAGTGTGACGGTTAACATGAGAATAAGACGGGTGTAAAGCAAGCCTATTAAAATTTTCCAAATTTACACTTTCACCATAAGTAAAAGGCAACTCTTCAAGATTAACAAAAGTGGCCATATGATCAATCATATTTTTTTGGGAATAAAAGAAAGGCTTACCTCCGCCGGCTTGTTCACTCATGAAACCGCTTAGTTGAGTTTGAGTTTGGCTACCACCACCACTTGCGGTGATACCATGGTCGTTCCTCAAGTGCCGACTCATACTTCCAAACCCGGTTCCAATGGACCAAGCATAAGATTTCATAATCTTTTTTATGTCACGGCAAACCGTGCATACACAACGAAAATGCCTTGGTGTATTTGGGACGGGCACTTTCTCGTAATATTTCCATACATAGGACACTTTTCCTGATGGTTTACTTCCCCCCGCTTCTTCTTCTTCTTCTCCTTGTTCAACTTCTTCATTACGGTTAGAACCTACAATAAATTAAAATAATATAATTAGATATGTGAAATTGTGAATCAAAAAAAAATTGTAGTAAAATAAATAATAACACTAATTAAAAATCGAAATTGAAATATAATAATAACACTAATTGAAAAAAAAATTATTACCTTGAGACGCAAACATGGCTTCAAATTCTTCCGGAGTATAATCTCTTCCCTCTTCCATTTTTTATATAATTATAATTTTATATTTTTATATAATAGTAAGTATTAAAATTATATTGTAACTATTATAAAAACTTGAAAATTGATATATGTAAAAATGTAGAATAGAATAGATAGAGAAGTGAGAAAGTGTGAGGATTAGTGTTAGAATTAGGGGGTATTTATAGGAACTTAAGTAGGGAAA